>PKML01043730.1:331153-364350 GCA_002933935.1 Eutrema yunnanense
AAAACGTTTCGCGAAACTCGCCAATGGCCTTCGCGTAAATCGTTTGAGATCGTTTCGATCTATTTTGAACAAACGTTTTGCGAAACTCGCCAATGGCCTTCGCGTAAATCATTTGAGATCGTTTCGATCTGTTTTGAAAAAAACGTTTCGCGAAACTCGCAAATGGCCTTCGCAGAAATCGTTTTAGATCGTTTCGATCTGTTTTAAAAAAACGTTTCGCGAAACTCGCCAATGGCCTTCGCGGAAATCGTTTTTCAGACTTGAATAGCCTTTAGTGGGGTTGGGCCTGAGCCCACATTTACCCGAGACCGACCCGGCGGCGGTGGCGCACGCGTGTGGGTGGTTTTAGTATCTCCTCTTATGCATACACATGGTGTAGCCTCTTAAGACGAATCGAAAACATTAATGTATAGTCACATATACATGTTTGATTCACGATGTCAACTCGGTGATAGTCGTACTTGACATCGATTATGTTCAAAAGAAACAAGACCGAATTAGTACACTAACCCAAAAAAGAATTGCAATGATTAAAAAAAAAAAAAAAATTAGAATTAATAAATTCCAAAAAAATCAGAATATAATCAGATTAAGTGCAATCACACATTTAAATAATTTATATAATTCGAATAAATTGTCTAAGATCTTTAAAAATAATTTTCCAGTTATTAACAAAGCTGGAAAAATTATAAATAAACTGGGAGATATTTTCTGAATTTCTTTTGAATAAACATCAAATTTCAGAACCAAAATAACCTGAAATGAATAAAAAAAAATTGATCGTAGACAGATTGAAGATCCATATTCTTGTTTTTATAACAAAAACACTTCACAAAAAATCAGTTTTCGTTATGTAATACATAAACGAAAATTTTCAGAATTAAGATTGTAGGAACGCATATTCTACAATAGGGCAAACTGATAAATTTGTAAAGTAAAATACATAAATAAATCGATGATCATAATATTAAAATGATACCGATACAAGAATTTGGGGAAGAACGAATTTGCAGAGACGAGACACTGTTTCCTTAATTCTGAAAACGCCCCGTAGTGTGACGGTTGCATAGCGTTCCGAATTCCATGAACCAACTGCATTTTTCTTATGATTCGCATCACCCAAAATCATAAGCTTTCAAACCATTTTTTCTGTGTTGTACTCTCATGGAGAAAAACCATAAGACAAGAGAAGAAAAAAAAAGTGATGATTCATTTTCCTTCATATGAAAGATTGTTCATATATATATAAAATGAGAGAGAAGTCATGGTCAATTCTCAAATAATGATGATAATTATTCATTATTACTTTTTGACCAAATTAATATATAATTTATGTAGTGATCAATTACATAAATAATAATTTGATGCAAAAATGGGTTATTGGGTCAAGACCCATCTACCCGAACCAACACTCAAACCCGAGTCCGAGCTCGATTCGACTCGACTCACCGCGCGCGCGTGCATATGGTTTAATTAGTGTGAGTTTTCTCTTCTCTCCACAAGGTGATCCTAAGGTTTTGAACCTTGATAGGACTTCTCCAATATATATAAAAGAGGATTTCACCTCCAACTTCCAATGTGGGATATTTGTTAGTTTTTACACTTAGCCAAATTTTGAAGCATTTCAAACTTTCCAAAGTCATCCACTTTGGATCTCCATTTCTCATTCAAATCAACTCAGATTTTGACAAGTGAATACACTATGTTATATTGCTCACGACAACGATTTCATCGTGCCCGAAATCCAGTCATTTTGACTGACGTCTCCGCCGGAAAATCCACCGGAAAAGTGGTTAACGCCACTTCGCCAAAAACGAGTTCCAACATATAGTCTTTGAGTTATAGTCATTTCAAATCTTTGGAGAGAGTCTTTAGTCTTGTGTGATTGCGTATAAGTTAGTTTGTGAGATTCAAGCTAGTTTATATGTGTGTTGCTCGTGGATTTAAACAACAAAACCCCATCTCCATCTTCACCATCGTCCCATTTTCTATTTCAAGCCGAAAGCGCCGAAAGCCTTGAAATCACCTGATCTATAAGAGAAGTGGATTCCGATCTTATATCACAAACACACAATAATAAATATTAATCTTCTAATTAGTATATTCCCTATAACAGTCGAGAAAGGAGAGATGATGGTTCGTTAATAATTTTCTAGGCTTGTTTAGCCATCAATGCTTGATTAAACTCATCCAGATCACAAAAGCCTAATCCTCCTTTAACCTTTGACTTACACATTTTTTCCATGAGACAAAGTGGATTTTGCTTTTCTTTTCACAAGCATTCCACCAAAAACTTGTCATAGCACTTGTGATTTTCTGAAGTTGCAATTTCGTTATTTGGAAGCAAGACATAGCGTACACCGGGAGAGCCATAACAATATACTTGAGGAGGACTTCCTTTCCTCCGAGAGAAAGCATTTTAGCGAACCATCCATTCAATCTTTTGTTAAGCTTCTCTCCGATAAAAACCAATAGCTTTTGCTTCGAACCACTGAAACATTTGGGCAACCCCAAATACTTCCCTTCACCACCTTATCTTTTTATACCGAGCATCGCTGCTATCACTCTTATGAATATACGGATCAATATATGCATCATAAGTTACCGCATATTTCTGAAATTAATTTTTTGTCCAGACGCAGCACCATATAATTCCAAGCAATGTGGAAACTCCGAACATTCAGCTAGAGTCACACGACACAAAAACATGCTATCATCGGCAAACAATAGGTGTTAGATCGATGGGCAATTTTTTGTTAACCTCATTCCCGTTATCTTTTCATCTTTCTCAGCTTTGTTCATGACGTGAACAAGCGCCTCGACAAACAAGATGAATGGAAAGGGAGAAAGAAGATCTCCTTGACGAATACCTCTCTTTGGTTTAATGTATCCATGAGGTTGCCCGTTGAGTAGCACCGTGTACGAGACAGAACATACACATTTCATGATCCAACTAATCCACCTTTTTTTTTTTTATCAAAACCCAACTTCCGAAATAATACCTTTAAGAAATTCTACTCCACTCGATCATATATGTTTTGGTCAAAATAACCTTATTATTCAAAATAATTAAAATTACACAAAGTGATTTAATTTGGTTATTATTTGTAAAATTTCGAAAAACCCGAAAACCGAATCGAACCAAACTAGAATTTAATTCCGGATGTGACCTAATATTTTAAAACAAAAAAATCCAAAAACCAAAAAACCCGAACCGAACCAATTAATCAAATGCCCATAAAAATATTAAGGTAAAACTAGAGAACAAATAATTCTGATATTAAAAATATTATTAAAAAATACTAAATATATTATCAGAAAATAACTCATAAAATATGAGACAAAAAATTCGGATAACGGACCGGTTTTGAAAAGTAGCTAAAATTACTATCTAAACTGCCACTGATTTGAGTAAAAGTCAAATTTCGACCAGATATTTTGGAAACTTTTGAGAAAGTTTTAGAAATTTTGAGAAATTTTTAGAAATTTTGATACATTTTTAAGAAAATTGTGTAAAAATATACAACTAAATTTTTAAGAAAATTGTGTAAAAATATACAACTAAATTTTTATTGCCATTTTACTATACTATTTTTTTTCCACTCCCATAAAAAAAGGATGATTAGGGTGAATAACCATATTGGGAAAAGTAGTGAAGAATATAGCCATATTATATTGATATTAGGTGAGTAATCATCTGATATTTTTCTGGACAAAAATAACATTCCAGAAAAGCACAGTCATATATATTTTTTGTTTCAAGCCCCCATAATTTCATGGCCGGCCCTGCGAGTAGGTCAATAAATTGGAGATGTTGTTTCAAGTTTTTTATAATTATACATCTAAGCTTTACCAATAATAGCAATTCAACATTGTTAGAGTGAAGGTTATTGAGGGGGTTAAAATCCTGGCCCAGTAAATTAGGCTTAATAAACCTATGGTAAAAAGGTCCGGTGAAGTCAAAGAAGCCAAACGAGGTCAAATGAGTAAACAAGGTAACATGTCGAGCTGAAAGACCCAAGATCAAAGACTCGTTCAAACCGGTGAGTTAAGTTGCCTAAACGTAACGGTCGGAACCTCGGATTTAAAGACCATTCCAGGCGAATCAGGCAGAGTAAACATGGACGTTAAGCACGATCTCGGAGTATAAAACAAGGACAAGAGCAAGGAGCATGACCAAAATCCAACTCTCTACACCACTCTCAACTACAACTTAGCTCTAGACTCAAACACTTGTCTTTTCTTTGTTTTTGTTCTTGCAAATCGCTCTTCAGAATCGAAATAGTAAACCAGTTTACACCGCAAAAACCATGTCCAAATCGCTCTCAGATCCTGTTTGTTCTCATCGAGCAACAAACTTACCGTTTATTGCTCGATAGTCCATCAGTTCTTCTTTTCTTAAAGATAAGCCAAAGTCCCCCGTTTATTCTTATTTACAAATTTTGACCGTTGTATTTCCAGGTACAACAATTATATAAAAATTTCGTATTTGAAAGAGATTGGAGAAATATGGTGGAATTGATTAATGGATTGACAATAAACTTTAGCGCATAACTGGATTCGTCATTGCTAATCCAAATTTTACGAGACAAAGTTGGGATGGATTCAATTAGGCTTGCACTTTTATTCGAACCGAAAATTCCGAATTGAACCGAACCAAAAATTTCGATTTTCGGTTACTTAGGGTTAAACCAATCAGCACATTTATAAAACATATTCGGGTATCGGTTCTGTTTAGCCGAACCGATTGATTAACAACTGTTTTTTTTTCTTTCTAATTTTCCCTAACTAAAATATACCGAATTATATCGGATTTTACAAAAATATATTTAAAATTTTGAACGAAAGAACCAATTTAGCCGAACTAGCCGAATTTACTCTAATTTAGTCGAATTTACCCTAATTTTAACATAAAACCGAAAACTTATCCAGTAGAATTTTTAAACCCGAATTATCCGATATCTAAACCGAACCGAACCAATATTTAATTCGGTTACTTTCAGTAAAATTTACTCGAGCTGAAAAACCCGAATAAACCGAAGCCTAGATTCAATGTCAATCAACAAAATCTATTCACAATTTTGGCAACACCAATAACAAAAACAGGATAACCCTTTAACCCCCCAAAAAATAAATAGGATACCCTTAATCAAACCGTGTTTATTGGTTTAAAAAAGTCCGGTTCAATGAGGTTTTTTTGACCGGTCCATGTTGCTCAAAAATCAAAAGAGAAAACCCGAGAGAGAGAGAGCAGAGACATTCAAAGATGGAGAAAATAATGGAAGCAGGAGAGTATCATTCCAAGGATTTCGAATGGGAATTTGTAAAAAACTTGGTCGAGAATGATCCTTCTCTCTCCCACCATCTCCACCACCATGAACAACATCGAGATTCCTCCTCCTCTGCTTCTCCAGATTCTCATCCATGGCAAGATTTCCACTCCCGTCACTCCTCCGGAAAATTCTTCAAGGTACACACAAATATCAATTCACCGATCAAACTCTTATATCTCGATTCCAAATCCGTTTTTGAAACCTACTTGATGCTATTCCGATTCCTAAATCCTCTATGTTTTTGTTTTTCTCGGTTTGAAATCATCAATATCAGTTACTTTGGGTCTTGTCTAGTAAGCAGATTTGTAGAAGATTGGTGCAAAGTTGAAGCTTCCGATATCGATTTGAATGCAAATTAGGGCTCGATTTCACAATCAATCGAATCAAAATAAGAGAAAAAAGAGACGAGAATTGGAGAAAAATCAGAGATGTGAGCAGAAAAAAGCTCTGATAGCATCAGGAGGAGTTTATGCAAAGTTTTTGTTAAACCAAGCTAAAGTGGCAATGCACAAAATATATACTTTAAACCGGACTCTACCGAGTCTGAACCAGCTCTATAATTGAATACATGTTCATGGATTGATCTTAGATTTTTGAGCAGAATGATTTGTTCTTCGTCTTGACTCATCCGTTTTATGCAAATTCATGTAGGAAAGAAGGTATTTGCTGAAGGAATTTCCAGAATTAGTTTCATGTGTAGAGAACTCCAAACTTTTGGAAGTCGGTTGTGGTAATGGAAGTACAGTGCTTCCGATTTTACGGTTTGTTCTTCACTTTCTGCTTCTCTTTGCTTGATGCAATGTTAAAATTTGGTATAGAGGCTGTATAAAGTTGTGAAACTGTCAACTTTTTCCAGAATTTCTTTTATTTACAGTGATTTTTGTTTTGTATGAGCTAATTCCTTAACTAATTTGCTGCTTAATCTTTCCGTTATTCTTATGTACCTGTATCGGTTTATCTTTGCATTTTGCGCAGTGGGGGCAAGAACATTACTGTATACGCTTGCGATTGTAGCAGTGAGGCTCTTGTTAGGACTAAAGAGAACATTGATCGCGCTATCGCTACAGTTGATAGCTTCCGTTCTTTCTGCTGTGACTTTTCGACGTCTGCATTCCCAAATTGGGTGGCGTGTGATCGTTGTCGAGACAACTTTATGCTTAAGCAACATTTCTACCATTCAGGTTTTGGTCCCCTGTAACACATTGATCTCTCATACACATCTTGTATGTCTTATTCTTTCTTCATTAATAATAGAGAGGGAAGGGAAGTATAAATGTTCATTGAATGAACATTGCATCGGCGGTGTGGATTTTGTCACTCTGGTATGTGAACATCCTTCATTTAGTTAAGACCAAACAATGCGCATAATGCCATATTTCTGCAGTGGATCTAGATTTGTGGGTCATCAAATGATTGTTTTAATCTAGTGACAAGATAGTTGTTAAACTAAAAATTTATTGCGAAAATTTATCTTTCATGTTCTATTATCTGATTCTTAACCGTTAGAACATAGCTCATTGAAACTCGGCTTGTTATGTTATGTCAGATTTTCACATTGTCGGCGGTGCCTAAAGAAAGGATGCCGAGAGCTATCAAGGAATGCTTTGCTGTGCTGAAACCTGGTGGTCTACTCTTGTTCAGAGATTATGGTAATTATGGAATCAGCATGAAAGGTCATTGTTACATATGCTATACAAATAAGGACAAACTAGTAGGCTCAAACACTTTGAATGAACTAAAATCCAGGCTTATACGACATGACTATGCTGCGGTTCGAGCCAGAGAAAATTATCGGTTTTAGGGAATACGTGCGGTCTGATGGAACCCTTTCGTATTTCTTTTGTCTCGACACTGCCCGGAGACTGTTTACCAATGCTGGATTCATTGAGGTAAACCTTCTTCTTCCTGTTCTTTGTTCTGATTGATTTATTACTGTTCAGGTATTCTATTTATTCACATGTTTCACTCTATAAGAATTTGTGCAGAATAACAATTTTTTGGATTTTATAGCGAATTTTTAATATTGTGATCTTGTGTGTAGGTTGAGCTTGAAAATTGTTGTGTAAAAGCAGTAAACCGGAGAAAGGGTAAAAACATGTACCGAGTTTGGGTTCATGGGAAGTTCCAAAAGCCTTTTCTAAACCAAGATTGAAAGGCAAGTGTTGTTGGTCTAATATGGAATGACTATAGAAAGTTATTTTATTTTTTTATGGAAGTGTTTTATAGCTTTATATCAAGTTTAAAAAAAAAAAAATTGAATGTTGATTGTAGTTGGATATAATCAAAGAGTTATGTAGCTTGTAACATTCGAAAGTGTCCCTCTTATAAAAAACTAGTCAAGTTTTAATGAATGCTACACTATATAATCTAGGAATATGTAAAATTAAGAAATTCCAATACAGAGTCTTGATTTATCTAAAAGAAATTACATTAGTTGTAACCTCACTTGCTCATATAATTAAAATCATAATCATAAGATACAAATCAAAGCAGTGGTTTGAAAACTGGTCCAAAAGATGAAAAGGCGAAAGAAGTCCTCAAAGCAAAGTAGATCGTGTTGTTGCTACTTCTAAATCTTTTCCTAACTCGAGAGGAGAAAAGCTTGCCGATACTCTTGTAGAAGCAATACAAAATGGTAAATTTCGATTCTTCGTTGAATATAGTTCTTCTCTGCACTCATATGAATATCTGGATAGAATTGGGAAGAACTCGAGCACGAAATCGAAGAAGAAACACTCTTTGAAGATTGTGGTAAACAATGCTGCTCTGGAGGCTCCTCCCATCAACACCCCAAAACACACTGATGCATTATCCACGCTAGTAATATGGAGAAGACAAAATTGTTTCAAACACCAACATAGCTAAGAAAGATACTGAGAGTGATGCTTCACATTTGAAAAAATGTTTCGAGGTGACCGATTATACTTGTGAGAATTCTAAAAGAGAAGGTCTGATGATATGGGAGACAATCTTGGTTCTAGCCAAAAGGAAGATATTGTTGGTTTGTGGTAAGAAACAAGATCAAGTGACTGGTGTAGCTAAATCTAAAAAGGTGAATACAAAGCCTTGATTTGCCTCGTGGCGGTTCCATTGACGTTCAATGAAACCGAAAGAGAGAAAAGGTAGAGTTCAACAAGCTAGTTTTTTGCAGTCAATGATTAAGGATTGAAGGTTGATCATTTCGTTTGTTGATCTTAACAGGAAACAATCTGGCTGGAGGAACAAATTGGTTAGTGACTCGTTAGGGGGTAATCTTAGCTACACAAACTATGGTCAGACTTCTTTGTCCGTCTTGTGAACAGGTTTTTGGGTAGCCTTCAAGATATCCTGAGAAGCTCAAGAAGTTAAAAGAAGGCGAAACTGGCATATTCTCCGATGAAAGTTTGTAAGTACATTGGTTTAGTTTAACTAAACACACAGACAAATAATTTTTGGACAAGTTTTGTTGGACAAATACGGAAAAGTGACAACATCTGGTAAAAACTATATAGCCACATTCAGGTTATCTTGGTTCTAGCAGTATCTCATATAGAGAATATATAATCTTAACCGAATTGGAATGAAGAGAGAACATATAGCTATTCTCTTGAAACAAGCACTATCTGAGAAAAAGAAAGTATTATTTGCCAAAGCCCATTGGTACAATGACCAAGTAATAAACATTACAAGTTCGGTTAAACCAACCATGCACGTCCACTCCAGCATACATTAAAGAGCAAAATACATTCAAAGGAGAGAGTCGGAGGAGAGAGGAGAGAGGAGAGAGAGAGAGAGAGAAAGTACACAATCTGAAATCAACGGTGAGAATAAGGTAAAGACCCTGAATAAACATACCGGGATGTTACCGATGAAGGTGGAAGCTCATCAGGGTATCTACTACGCGATGATCGGTAGTACTCAGCCAATGATTCCGCTGTAACATATCGGGAATACAGGTCATCGTCTTCTCTTCCCGAAGGAGCCAGGTATGTCCTTGATGGTCTTTCGGGAGAACGGTACTCGTATCTGTAATACGGGTCTCTCCTGTAGGAGTCCAGAGTAACTGCTGAAGCTGGTGGCTCGGGCGAGTTTCGAGCCACGATTTCCCTTCTGGAACTTAGATGGTCATACGGGTGGTAGTCTCTCTCAGGTAAATGAAGAAAACGGACTTCTCTACGGTCATGCCTCTCCATCTCTGCATGTCTCAAAAGCCGCTCATGGTCCACAGATGGACGGTAGGAATCCAAAGGAACACGGTCTCGGTAAGAAGAATCAGGAGGTGGAATTGGGTGATGCTGGGTTGTTTCTCCTCTTCTTAAGCCGTATGTTCGGTACTCCCTTTCACTGAGATATAAATCACGCGGTGGTTCTTCTCTGCGTGGAGGAGGTGAAGCATAGGCGGGATTGCGGCTCCTTTCATGAGTGTGGGTCAGGTGAGTTCTGCTGCTGCCAGGAGCATAACGGTCTCTGTCGGATCTTTTCCCGTCAACATCACGGTGAACCAGGATTGGCAGAGTGTGTGTTAGTTGTGCAGGGAGAGGAGCTGGCCGGAAAAGCTTTATAAGCTTGAATACCTTAAAGAACACCATAACAGAAGAAAAGAACAGAGAGATGAATATGTGTTGGTAATATGACATAAATTTCAGAAAATGATGTAAAAAATGTAGTTTACCTGCCGACGAGTCAATTCTGTTTTGAACTTGTTTTTATTGTTGTAGTTCTCCTTTATTGCGTTCTTGAATTTGCTCTCAGGCAACGGTATGCAATCGCTAACAACCTTGAAGCGCACCTGAAAACAATGCACATAATAATATCATCAAATTGATCCACAAGATAGATAAATTCCACCAAAATGAATGTAAGAAAAACTCATCATTAAAAGAAGTTTCAATTTTAAAGATTTCAGTGAAGTGACTAGCTAACAAACATGGGTGAAACAAAATGTTACCTGAGCGGGAAAGGATCCACCAAAAGCATTGCGCTCAAGTTTCATCCCACCCGCAGAGGATGCTTGGAAAATTCCATAGAGGAGTTTGAGATCGTAGTCATAGAGAAAAAGCTTAATCCCAGGCTTGATACTCATGACATAATCCTTCCTTTTCTCTTGTACGCCCATTATACTGAACCGAAAACAATCAGGTCTAGTTTTTGCATTGCACATGAAGATCAATCCAGCAATCTTTACTTTTCCTTGCTCAGCCATTTCCCTTTTCTCAGGGTCAACAAGCTGCTTTTTCCCCTCTTCCACTCTTTGCTGTGTTACATCACCAGCAGCTACTACCTCGTTCCTTTGATGCTTGTTTGAATCTACAACCTTGTTCCCCCCTCTCTTCCTTTTGCGTCTCTTGCCCTCAGCCAAGCCAGTTTTGCCCACATTCTTTTGTTGGCCTCCTTCATTAGTATTCACATCCAACGAATGCGATTTCTCAACACCATTGCTTTGCTCGTTTACAACTAACGAGTTGTTATTCTTCTCCAGCTGAGGAGTTCCTTTATCAGCTTCGTTTTTAGCTAATGGTGCTGCTGGAGTCTTTCTTATTTTGGCATTTCCCCTCAGTTTTTTTGGTTGTTTCTTCTGCACTGATAAAGCTTTTTCAGGGGCTTTAACAGAAACCTCAATAGCTTTCACAGCTTCCATCACGTTTCCTCCTGGAGAAGCTCCGGTGTCTCCTTCCTTAGGTCCCTGAGCAAGATTGCCTTTGACTTTCAATCTCTTCCCAACACTCTTCAGAGCGCTAGCTTTCCCCTTCACCTCTTTTAGTGTTTTTTCACCAGAAGGTTCAGCTCCAGCGACTTTTTCATCATCATCTGCAGGAGCTTCTGCAAATTCTTCAAGTTCTTTCATAGATTCCATATCATCTTCTCCAAGATAAGTTTCTGAATCTTTTTCTTTTCCAGAAGAACATTGAGGAGAATCGGCAACAGACTCTACAACCTTCTTTGTTTCCTTTTCGCTTTCACGAAAAGAAGGTTCTGCACTCTTTTCATCCTTCTTAATACCTTGTTCTACGGTGACATTCTCATCACCAGCCACCTGAACAGCAGTGCCTTTTAAAAGTTTCTTTTTCACTAGCTTCTTTACTTTCTTAACAATTTTCTTCTTGACCAGTAATCCCTTTGGCTTTTCCATTCCAGAGGAACTTGCATCAACAGAAGCAAGAACAGAGGGTTCTTTAACAGTCCCATTCTCTGTTTTATTTTCCTCAACAGAAGCAAGAACAGAGGGTTCTTTTGAGGCTGCATCCACAGAAGTTTCTACAGACTTCTCACCTTCCTTACCTTTTTCTCCAGCAGAGGTTTCTACAACCTCATTCTCATTCTTTTCAGCTTCAGCCTCAACCACCACTTCCCCATCCTTCCCCGCATCTTTATCATTCTCAACTACCGAGGCCTCAAGAGTTTTCTCATTCTCAACAACCGAGGCCTCAAGGGTTTTCTCATTCTCATCTTTCTTAGCATTGCGTAGCTCCATTATCAAGAAACAAGCAGATTTCAATGCGTAATCGCTGCAAATAATGGAGCTACAAGATTAAAAGGAGAGAATCAAAAGGATTTTTATTGCTGCAAACAAGCAGATTTCTATGCGTAGTCACTGCAAACAAGCAGATTTCAACGCTAAAACAAGCATACAAAAATGAAAACGAGATAATGAATCATGGTAAAAGGAGCTAATCAAAAGTATTTTTAAGCTTAAAGCCTCAACGCTAAGACTAAGCAACAGGAAACTTCAACATAACTATATCGTCTTGTCTAAAACCATCCTGCCAAACACAAGAATTGAGTTGACCAGAGTAGGCTAATCAGACAATAAGCCACCACCGATGCCACAAGGACTCAACATTGATAAGGAAACAGATAAACAAAACTTATCACGCCACATGAAATCGCTTAGAGAATTGCAATCCAAAACTTGTCAACCCCACAAAAAGGCACAAAATTGCAAGTAACGATCACGAAAGTATCAATTTTTGAAGTGCTTAAAATTCGAGTGCTATATAAGACGAGTGATACGACACTTCACAAGTCTTCCCTGAAACAAACGATTACTATTCAAAGGAGGCATCGCAAAAACTTGTGAACCCCACAAAAAAAGGCACAAAATTGGAGAAGAATTTATCGAAAATATCGATTTTTACTTCACATGGCATCGAAAGTATCGATTTTTTTATGTGTGTAACAGAAAATCCAAAAGAGAAGTACCGATCACGAAAAATCAAATTCTAATCCAAAGCTTCAAATCAGATCGGTAACATGGGTCAGTAATCTCCAGCAGATTGAAATTTAGGTTCGAATCATAAAAGGGTTTGAGAAGCATACCTGAAATCAGAGAGAATCAAGCGATCGAGAGAGAAATTCTCAGAATTGTGATACCTACTGAGAATCCGACGCTAGGGTTTTTTTGTTTTTTTTTTAACTTTTAGGGATAGTAGGTAGAAAGGAAAAAAAAAAAAGGGAATCGAAAATATTTCGTGCTGATAACTGTAGTTGTATCTGAGTATTTATATATAACTAGTTGGTAATCCGTACTTACGCGCGTAATCCGTACTTACGCGCGTAATCCGTACTTACGCGCGTAATCCGTATTACGCGCGTAATTTTGAATTATTGTTTATAAACGTGGTTAAAAAGTTTGCGTGAAATTTTGTATTATTATTATTAATGTAATTTAAAAAAAAATTTGTTTTAAGAAAACTTATAATGATTTTGTATTTATAACAAAAATAAAAACTTAAAAATACAACTGCTTCGCTCTCTCTCGAGAGATTGGCGATTCAATGGTTCCTTCTCTTTCTTTGGAAGGATTGTGCTGGTCGCCGGCGTTTTCTCCATCCCTTTATGGATGCGATTCTTCTGATACATGTTATTTAATCATTTTCTCTTTCTATAGAAGATTCCATTGGTCGATGTGAGATGTGTATGTTTATTTTCTTTCCATGATCGAGCGTTTATCTCCGGCATAGGTGATTGGGTCTTGCACGATGAAACAAATTTTGAAGATCAGATTAGGGTTTGTCTACAAATGCGATTTGGGGCAAAATCCAAAATGTGTATCTCAAAATTTCTTTTGTGTATCAAAGCCAAGACGTTCATTAAATCTATATAAAAAAAAAGTATGCCAGACGGACGCGCGGATGAGAATCTAGTTTGTATTAAAACTAATTAACTATAACTTTTAAAGTGATGGTGAGGATGACAGTTAACCCATGCGAAAAAAACAAATGTGAAAACATAAAATATGTTAAAATTTTGTGTTATCTAATTTTAATACTTTTGTGATTTCTAAATTTTATTGATTTTATGTTTATATTTCATGATTTATAAAATACTAAAAGTCAAATTAATTATTTTATATATGCAATCAATAGTTGGACATATGTAAAAATTTTACATAAAAGATATCAAGTAATGGAAAGTTTCGTTTATGTTTTTTTTTCTTGGTCAAAGTTTCATTTATGTTTTATATATAAGGATAAAATTTAAATTTCATTGATTTTATGTTTATGTTTTTATGATTCTTAAAATTCTAAAAATAACTTTATTGCTTTTATATATGCATTTAATACCTGGACACTAGTCAAATTTTCACAAGCTCTTATCAACATTGGAGAATTCATTCAACTGTTTATATATAGAATGAAATCTAAATAGATTTCATTGATTTTTTGTTTGTGTTTTGTTTTTGTTGACTCATATGTTTATTTATTTATTTATTTTTTTTCAACAGCCTTAATATCTATTCCGATTCAGTGAACCAAATCGGGGGTATCGAGTTTACAAAAGTGAAATCTGATGGGTAGACGCGAGCACCTCGTGCTAACTTGTCTGCCACTGTGTTGCTTGCGCGTGGGATGTGTGTGATAGAGAAAAATGTGAAAACCTCCTTGCTCCTCTTGAACTCCTCCAAATGTAGTGTAAAAGCCGGCCACTCCTTGGGTGTAGATACCATCTTCACCAACTCTGAGCAGTCCGTTGCAAAGGCTATCGCCGTCTTGTGATTTGCAATCATACAATGCATCGCCCAGATGAGCGCTTCCAATTCTACGTGCAACGGGGATAAACTTCTTCGCAGATTACGGGACCCCATAATTACCCCTTCGACTCCCTCCTGAAAGCAGAACCATCCTAGACCAGAATAGTTATCCGTTTCCTTTCACGAACCGTCAATATAGCATGCTAGTCCATTATTTTCATCTTGTTGACCCGTATTATGAACGACTTGTTGGGAAATTATGTCTGGTTCGCTATACTGTGCCGTTTCCCACGTTATTGCTTCTGATTCCGCTATCCGCAGGATCTCTTGTGGATTTCTATCCACATTGGAGTACACCTTGTCGTTCCTTGCTTTCCAAATATTCCACATAATCCAAGGAAACATTGAGTTCCTTTCCTATTTTGGGAGTCTCCAAAAAAGATGATCCAAATTGGAGAAAACCGATGTCATCGGGAAAACTCCCGGGGCCGATGGAATATGAGAGAGTGCCCATGTTTGTAGCGCTGGTGGGCATTCAAACAGGACATGATTAATCGTTTCCCCTTCTGCTCCACACCGAGGACATTGTGTATCACAATTTATTCCTCGAGCGCGTAAATTTGCTGAAACCGAGAGACATCCCGAAATGGTTTGCCAAATGAAGTGTCGCAATTTTGGTGGACATGTGTTAATTTCCATGTATGTGCCTGTAATTTTTTTATATCCGGACCGTAGAAGTAATTTCCGCCATTGTCTGGATTTTGTTGTTCAATCTGATATCCCGACTTTACTGTATATTTTCCTGTTTTTGTATAGTGCCAAACAAGAATGTCTGGTCGGTATGTACTACTGATGGGAATACCGCGAATAATTTCCACATCGGTCGGGTCGATAATTGCATTTATCAACTCCCAATTCCACATTTGTGTCGCTGGATCAACCAAGTGATTGACCCTAAGATTAGGGTAATAATTATACCCCTTACATGTTGCTGACCTCGGGGGAGAAGATGGTATCCAAGGATCATTCCATACTGAGATGGAGCCACCTGAACCAACTCTTTTAATGAGCCCTTTTGAAACCAAAGGTCTAGCCGAAATAATACTCCTCCATCCAAAGGACGGGGAGTATGATCTTATAGGATCTAATGGGTCTGTGTTCCGAAAGTACCGACCCTTAAAAACTCGAGCAAATAACGAATCCGGTTTTTCCAAAAGCCGCCATAGTTGTTTTGCCAGCAGTGCCGTGTTGAATTCCTCTATTGTTCGGAATCCAATTCCTCCATCTGATTTGCTCCGACACATCTTCTTCCAAGCTATCCAATGCATCCCTTTTTGGTGTCCGTCGGAACTCCACCAGAAACGCGCTGCCGCACTAGTTAATTTTGCGGTAATAGACTTGGGTAGTCGAAAGCATGACATAACGAAAGTCGGCATAGCCGATGCTACCGATTTGAGTAGGACCTCTTTACCCCCTTTGGTTAGTAGCCTTGATGTCCATCCATTAACTCTGTCATTATGTCTTTCGACTACGAAATTAAAAATCTTGCTCTTTGCTCCTCCGAGACTTTCCGGGAGACCCAGATAAGTACCCACCCCTCCCATATTTTGTATTCCTAACAATTGTTTTATTTCGTCCTGAACCGTATCTTGTACTTTATGTCTGAACATTAGGGAAGATTTTGAAAAATTAATTTGTTGCCCTGAGACCGACTCGTATTGTTTAAGTATATGTAATATGGTGAGACACTCCTGTACCGTAGCCTTGCAGAAGAACAAACTATCGTCCGCAAAGAGTAAGTGCGAGACTGCTGGGCCTGCCCTCGCCACTTTCAACCCCGTAAGTGATTTCTCTCTCTCTGCTTTCCGTATATTGGCTATCAAGACCTCCGTACAAATAAATAAATAGGGTGATAATGGGTCGCCTTGCCGCAGTCCTCTGAATGGCGTAATTTGCCCTTTGGGGTTACCGTTAATAAGTACCTTATATTGTACCGATTGGATACACCACATCATCCATGAAATCCACTTTTCCGCAAAACCAAATTTCCTCAACAGGTGTTCAATAAATAGCCATTCTACCCGGTCATATGCTTTGCTCATATCCGTCTTAATTGCCATAAACTTACTTTTGCAAGATTTGTTGGTACGTAGACCGTGAAACATCTCCTGTGCGATCAAAATGTTATCAGAGATCAGTCTCCCTGATACAAAGGCTGATTGGGTCTCTGAAATCAGGTCTGGTAGCAGTCTCTTTAGCCTCTGACATAAAACCTTCGAGATGATCTTATAGCCCACATTGCACAGACTTATAGGTCGTAATTCCGTCATACGAGTGGGTCGTCCTATCTTCGGGATTAGGAAAATGTTAGTCATGTTCAGTCGATGATCAAAGGAACCTGTTTCCAGAAACCCGTTGACCAGTCCTACTACATCTGTCTTTATAATTTGCCATGATCGTTAGAAGAATAGAGCCGTCATTTCGTCCGGGCCCGGAGCCTTTTCTGGGTGCATCATAAAAAGGGCTCTGCGAACTTCCTCTTCCGTAGCCATTGCCGTGAGCATATCATTGTTCTGTTCCGAAACTAAAGCCGGAATATCACTGAGAGCATCCTCAAAATCCGTCGGGGAAGTTGATGTGAATAAATCCTCGAAATAGTTAACCGCCACTTGTTCCACTTCTTTATCCGAGGTAACCCAAGATCCTGATGCATTATGTAGTCCAGTAATCCGATTTCGCGCTCGTCTTTGCCTAACTTGCGCGTGATAGAACTTTGTATTTCGGTCCCCCACCGTTGCCCATAATGTGCGACTTTTCTGTTGCCAAAATAACTCCTCATCTAAATAAGCCTCTTTCAGTTTCCTCGTAATATCCATCAATTCCTCGGGAGTGCTGTTATCATCATTCTGGACCTCCTCTAAAGCTTGTTGTAAGTCTCTAATTTTCTCCTTGCCATATGGCAAATTATTTTTCCGCCATTTTGATATTTTTCTTCGGCAATTCGTTATTTTTTCTATGAATGAGGATCCATTGCCACATGTGTTGATTTCCCAGCCCTTTGAAATTGTGTCCATGAGGCCGTCCCGTCCAATCCACCGTTTATCAAACCGAAACTAGCCCCGTTTCCGCGGTATTTTATCCTCAATGGTGGCAACAATTGGCCTATGGTCCGATCCAATCATTGCCAAGTATTCGACATATGAATGAGAAAAAATTTCATGCCAATCCTCATTAGCTAGGGCCCTATCCAGACGGCACCGAACAATTTTCGAATTCCGTCTTCCCCTCCAGGACATGGTATTTCCAAGACACTGAAATTCCAGAAAACCGCAATGTTGTATCATGAGATTGAGGGACATAAAGGAGGATGCAGGTCTTAAATTTCCTCCTTGTTTTTCATTATTTCCCGTGATTTCGTTTAGATCGCCAATTATAAACCAAGGGGCGTCTCGTGTTGTGCTTGTTCGGGTTAACCGTTCCCACACTTGATCTTGATTTTTCGGTACCGGATCCCCGTAAATAAACGACAAGAATACTTTTTTCCCTTGAATAGTTGCCTCAATATCAATTATTCGTTTACTTGAAAATAAAATAGTAACATCCAAAGAATCATCATAATATAAAGCGAGTACACCACTCGCACCGCACGGTTCTACCGTGTATAATTTACTATAACCAAAATGAAATTGAAATTTTTGCATAAAAGAAAAATCTTGTTTAGTTTCCGAGAGAAATAAAAATTCTGGCTTATGTTTTTTCCAAACCTCCCGCAAAAAACCTATTGTGTACCGATTCCCGAGTCCCTGACAATTCCAGCTCATAATCCGCATAATGAAAAACTAATTTAGTATTGCTAAATTGGTCTTTAGGTTTGATGGAACCTTCATAACCACCACCTTTGCCTCCTCTTCATCACGAGGCAAAGTCCTCACCACCTGATTCCTACATCCCGTTACAGCATGTATCTCCTCCTCAACCAATTCTCCCTGCATTATCTTATCAGCATCATTTCCGGAGACAAAAGGTATCTCTAGATTCTGAAGTGAACCCAAGGTCGTCACCGTTGGTATCTCCTCCGCATGACCATTTATTAATCCATCAATTAATTCATCAATTATTCCATTCATACCATTACATACCAGAAGAGGGAAATTTTTTAAAATATTAATAAAAGATGAGGTAAACGCCCCATTCGCATAACATGGTGTGACCGAAAACAACTCATTGTGAACCCCATGAAACAGTAACTTATGACTCAGATCATGATCGAAACCAGCCCATGTATCAGTCCAAGTTAAACATAATTGAAAAAACCCCTCCCTGTCTTTGCCACGTGATTTTGTCCCCGAAGCTGCATACATAAGTGATGAAATTTTTTTTCCCTTAATATTTCCACTTTGGTACCAGTGAACCGAGTAATAACTAAAAGAAACATAACCATCAGAATAATATTAAAAGATGAGTTGAACTCACCATTCTTACTACACGATTTAACCGTAAACAACTCGTTGCAAACCAAAAAAAACTGAAAAAACATAGATGTAGACACTTGCTTTGAATCCGAAAGAGAGAAAAAACATAGCATTTGCTTCTTCCGTACATTCTGGATAAAGCTTATTCGCAACCTGTAACCCCCGCCATGATCGAGACCATGCACATTCCTGCTCTTCACTATCATCCCTTAAATTCAGATTTCGAAGAGACCCCCTCAGATTTTGGGTTTGATGAGACCTTACCTTCTGCGAGATGGACCTCACCGAGTTGCCCCGAGGTCTTAGTTATCACTTTCTTCCTTGGAGAAATGATGCTTTGCACCATTCGCTTCTTTGACCCCGCACCAAGGAGATTACTCTTGGGCTTTGCTATCTGTTTCCGCCGGTTTAAATTGGTACCAGCCCCACCTGAAAATTTCACCTCCTTGTCCATTGCTGATTTCAGCTCATCCAACGTGTGGTCCTCCCCACCATCCAGTACCAACATCAAACCATCATCATCTGCCATAATCAAATCAGCCTCTTCCGAAGCACCTTCCCGTATTTCCATATCCTCCCCTGAACTCTCCAAAAGACCTGCGTCATGATCTCCATGGTCCCCTATGTCATCAACCTCAACCCCCGGCTCACTAACCTCACCCTCCACCCCTGAAACAGCACCCTCAACCCCGACCATATGTTCCGTAATTGGGTCGTGAAGCAAGACTGGATCAGTAGGGAGCAGTTCCCCTGATGTTAAAATTTCAGGGGACTTACCTCTCGAAATCTCCACCGTTGTTGCGCCATTATCATCATTCTCAAACAGCAGGCCTCTACGAACTGGTTTCCCCACAACCTTTGGTACCTCTCCATTAGTCTCGAGGTCAGCACACTCGTTTCGGACCAGATTTTGTACCGATGTACCGCTGTGAAAAGCTTCAAGCATTGTCCGCTCCTGCGCTGATAAAAACTTTCCCATATCCGAAGTTCTCAATTCATTCAGCCCCGAGGTTGAAATCCCGTACCTTTTAGTCATCTCCTTTGGGGCCAGATAACCTGATGAAAGGGAGGACTTGGAGCCTCTCTCCCGGTATTTTCTATCACCTTTCCGTGGGCCATAACGATGCTCCTTACCGATGTGGTTGTGAATCGATGTATCCCTTGATTCGTGGATCTTCCCCTTCCCTTTGTCCTGCCCTTGAGAAAATCTGTTGGAAGATTCAGTTTGTTAGTGAGCCAAGTTTTCCCCTAGACCTTGCGTTGTCGCAGCTTTATAGCTAACAACGTTCACACCCGGTTTGGATTCGTCCGACTTGTTTTCATAGCTCTCTGCCCTTTCTTCCCTTTGAGAGCACATGGATTGGTCATGGCAGAGACTAAAACAAGTCCTGCAATATCCGAAGAGTCTTTCATACCGTAGTGATATAACCGTCTCCTCACCGCCGTGGAATTCAACCGTAGTCTCAAAGCATAATGGTTTGAAACCATCCAGGATGACTTCCACTCTGCCATTGTCGAGATCCAAGTCTTTCACAACACCTAAGGCTTCTCCGATGCTTCGGAACGTCTGATCAGCCCAGTAGTGAAGAGGGATTCCCATAACCCTGATCCAGAACTTTATCGCTGAGGGATATCTGCGATCAACCACAGGTTCCCACCGAACTAGGGAAATCATCCAATAATCGAAGTGGAACGGCTCCATCTTCAAGATCTCCGTAATATCCTCTTCTCTGTCAAAGTCGAATTGGAATCTACCCATTCCTAAATCCACCGCAGCAACCCTTTCTTCCACATTCAGTATACGTGGAAGCATATGAAGCAGAACTTTCATATCCTGCTTCTTGGGATTCATACATCTCCCAATCAGCGTTTTAGCATAGCCCGCTATGAGCTACGAGTTGTCGAAATGTGGAACCTTAATCTTCAGTTTTTTCGGGCTCACTCCCATTCTCCTCTCTGAATCTCCTCTCTTTACTAACTGACTTTGAGACATTGTCTGAGTCTGAAGAAAAAGAATACTCGCCAGAAAAATACTACCGTGAAGAGCTGAGATGTAGTGGTACCGCATATCAAAACTATCTGATCCCCCTTTATACCCATTTTCACATCTGCTTGATGAGATAGGATCTGGTGACATCTCCGATACGATCTGGGCGTTATCATTGATGATTTTCCGAATAATATTCTTCCATTGCCAAACCGCCGAAATAAAATCATCTTCACTCCAAATGGGATTCCCCGTATCTGCCCCATACCAATCTGTCCTTATGTTTCCTAACGATACACTTGTTTTCCTCTGTTGAAAATCTCCGATATCAACTGTATCCAATCCCCTTATCTTCGAAACATCCAAGAAAGGGAAGCCCCCATTAACCGGATCAATCAGAGATGATGAAAGCTGGTGTGATTGCCCGACAGATCTCATTTGATCAACTAACCGTAAAGTCTCGATTGAGATCGTATCCCGCGTCTTAATGATGACCGATGGCACCGAATCTTTCATCTGATCCCGATCAAACCGAAACTTAGCCGAGAAAATAGTCCCGTCAAGAGCGAGGCGGATCTCTCCACGAATCTCCGACTTGATTGTTTGTGGCTCACCGAAACAGGAAAGCAAATGACCCATGGATCCCAAATCCCGTGAATTAATCACGACCCGTAAACGACCTTGTATCCAATCCAGATTGACATCGGATATGAAGAAGGATCCCTTCTGCCAACCCAGATACTCCGACGGTGAATCCCTACCGGAATGGGAAAGGTAGGCATCCGAAGCCATCAGAACTTTGTGAACTATCTCTTACCCTAATCTCGCCGCCGCCATCGCACGATTGTGCTGTTTAATTGTATGTTTTTTTTTTTTAAAAAAAAAAATGATTTTTATGATAATAAATTCAAATTAATTGATTTCATCATGTATACATTTAATAATTGGACACATATCAATTTCTACATTGTCTCAAAAATATCAAGCAATGGAGAGTTCACTTCATATTTTATATCTAGAATGAAATCCAAATTTTATTAATTTTGTATTTTTGTTATGATTTTTAAAATAATTAAATTCATTGAATTGATTTTAAATCTATACTATATGAAAGCAGCTATTTGAAGCTCCTCAAGCTAGACACATCAGATTTTTTAGAGGCTTTCTAAAGCTGCCACGTAAGCCAACTTAACGCATCAACAAGCTTAAAGTGCAAGCGTAATAACCCTTTGGCTTCTTCGTTTCTCTTCGTTACAGTATATCATTTACTCTTCCAAATTTAATGTCAACAACTAAATACATTTGCAGGAAGACTCTTGGTATTCTAAATCCACAACTAGGCATCATTCCACAGAGAACCTTCATGTTTGTATTGTTCCCTGATTTCAGATTCGTATTAGTGCATATACAAAGCTAATCTGAGTAGATTGCACCGTCCGAGGAAGAAGTGATGCGGAAAAGAAGGGATTTGAATGGTTGAAATCCCAATTTTATGGTCAGAGAACTGATTTTAATTAGGGATTCCAAACACATTTTTTTGAGAGAGATGGGGTGACGACGGAGCAGGTTGAAGCTTCGCTGGTCGAATTATGTATAGAGTATAATCTTTCATCTTTTGCTTGGGTCCTTTGTTATTCGACTCCTTTCATCTTTCAATTTAATCTTTTGCTTGGGTCTTTTGTCAATTTGTTTGTTTTGATTTTAGTCTTCTGTCAATTTTGTAGTAAATGTATTCAATAGGTGCACACACAGACACATATGTCTGTGATTTTCTTATAGGGCAATACAGACATGCAAAAATAGCTAATTTGAGATTGTTGACCTGCTCACTTGACCAAACCATACAACCAGAAGAGGATTCTGGGATATTTGTACTTCCTAAATTTTTGGTGGTGTATTGTACTTCCTACCATCTTGAGAAATCCATTAAAACTTCTTTGTTTGCATAGTCGGGAGTAACATGTTTGTTTATTTGCATATGCATGTTCAATAATTCCATTTTTAGCTTTGAATTTCTATAAAATCCTCAAGTGTTTGATTTTTCCTTTAAATTCTTTTACTGAAGTCGTTTGTATTAGGTAAGTCATTGATAGTTTGACACATCTGGAGGTTAAGTCCAGGTTTACCTCATATTATACACATCTTTAATCATCACAATACTCTATGTCTACAAAGAAAAAGTAATGAAGGAGATCCATACTCTCTCTACAAAGAAAACTTAAATATTATAAAAAGCTGATTTCCCCCCCTATTTGTTCTTATTTCTGGAGATCAGAAGTTTTGATTTTTGCATCTTTCTCTCTTTTGCTATTGGATTCGTGAAGCTCTGTGTTGGATTCGGAGACGAAGCACGTGGCGATGAAGAAGATAGCGAACGCCTTTGATAATCACATGGACGCAAAGCGTACACTGTAAGTGTAGGTGAGACACAAATAAAGTGCAGAAAATAAAGAGACACAGAATTTGTTAACGAGGTTCGTTTCCTACATCCCCGGGACCACGTCCAGTATTCGAATTCACTAGAATTAGAAAGCAATTACAACTTAATCGCAAACGCGTAGATCAAGCACAACACTCTTGAAATACCGCTCCATTCAATAACATGAACTCTTCAGGATAACCTAATCCTGAGCTAAACTCTCCCAAGCCTAGACTTCAATTCACACACGATCTCTCCATGAAAACAGCATCAAGCACGCATGCTTAAATACCACCCGGACGCACCGGTGCAGCAACGCCCTCTCTGACGTCTGCAGATCTCACAGATCAATACCACCTGTGTGTAACACACACCATCACCCTTGTGTAACACACACCATCACCCTTGTGTAACACACACCCAAAACTTTTTTTTTTTCTTTTTCTTTTTCTTCTTCATCTTTTTTTGTGCTTTTAAGCTCTCTCTCTTATCTCACCTATAAAGACCACGACCTCTTCTATATATTACCTCAAACTTGCACTCCAAGTTCTTCCATATAGCATATTTCCTCTATTCAAGATATCTCCAAATCTTTAAGAAAATATTCTCTTTTTCCAATATCTTCTCCTAAGATTATGGAAACACTCCAAAACTATAATATCTTCTTTATTCAGCTCATATACCCCTCTTGGCACGTCTCTAGAATATTATAGAAGTTTACTCCAGCCCACGCTGGCTCCAATTCATCCAATGTCCATGATTTGATCGCCTGTAGCACTTCCTGTATCGCTTGTAGCACTTCCTGTACTACTTCTCAATTGGTACAACAACACTTCAAATACACACATCTTCATTCTCCCCCTTTTTGACTATGTATGTGAACTCAAGCTTTCTTAGCTTCAAAATCTTCATCACTAGTAACACAACAACACTAGCAGCACCCATTCTCCCCCTGCTTGAGACACATCATGGTCAAAAACTAATGGAAGAACCGTCTCCTTCCAAATGAAGGATAAACTTCCACTGCACCATCTCTGTAATGATTATCTTTCCGAGTCCAAAAACCCTTTTGAACAAACCTGGAACAATTGCGTTGAACATGTCCAACAACCCCACAATGATAACATGTTGGACCATGAAATCTCACACCATTAGCTTGCTCCATTCGATTATTGTCCCTCAATAATCTCAAACATCTTGGCCTAATATGCCCAACAACTCCACACTGATGGCACACAGGTCGAAAAATTCGTCGAGGTGCACTCTGTACTTCTGGAATTTTCCTTTTTGCAGGCGCTGTAGCAGTTCTTGTACCAGCTGCCTTCTCTGTACCAGTTGCAGTTTCTGTACCAGTTGCAGTTTCTGTACCAGTTGCAGCTTCTGTAGCAGATGTCGCTGCAGCCTTCATTTTTCCACCAGACACAAAAACACAATCAACTTTTGAAGATTTCCCTTTAAATCCAAGACCACTAATGAAAGCTTGCATACGAGCCTTCCAGCATCAACAATCTTCTTGATAGGACTCCATCAAACCCGATTTTGAACTCTGTCCTACTTCCTGAACTACTTCTGATCCTCACCTTTGATCTACCCGAAACAAGACTAAATCTCTATCGAGAACCCGCTCTGATACCAATTGTAAGTGTAGGTGAGACACAAATAAAGTGCAGAAAATAAAGAGACACATAATTTGTTAACGAGGTTCGTTTCCTACATCCCCGGGACCACGTCCAGTATTCGAATTCACTAGAATTAGAAAGCAATTACAACTTAATCGCAAACGCGTAGATCAAGCACAACACTCTTGAAATACCGCTCCATTCAATAACATGAACTCTTCAGGATAACCTAATCCTGAGCTAAACTCCCCCAAGCCTAGACTTCAATTCACACACGATCTCTCCATGAAAACATCATCAAGCACGCATGCTTAAATACCACCCGGACGCACCGGTGCAACAACACCCTCTCTGACGTCTGCAAATCTCACAGATCAATACCACCTGTGTGTAACACACACCCAAAACCCTTTTTTTCTTTTTCTTTTTCTTCTTCATCTTTTTTTGTGCTTTTAAGCTCTCTCTCTTATCTCACCTATAAAGGCCACGACCTCTTCTATATATTACCTCAAACTTTCACTCCAAGTTCTTCCATATAACATATTTCCTCTATTCAAGATATCTCCAAATCTTTAAGAATTATTGAGTCAGGATTCTACTCTTCTATCATAAGTGTGTATGGAAAAATATCTAAGAAAAATGATCTACATATCAAATTTAAAAGTATGTTATGCGCGTATTGCATAATAACTCATAGAAAATAAATAAATATGTAATGACTAACGATTCAACAATTCATTAGACTATAAAAAATGAATGATATATCAACAATAATTTTTCTACATGATTTTTATTTACATCTAAGTAATGAAAATTAAATTATACATTAATCAAATTTATTTTGTAAATTATTAAAACACAAAACAGAAAAAAAATTATTATTTAACTTCAAAACATATATTAGAACAAATTTATTTATATAGTGCAATAACTATTCTTGGTTACATGTATTTTTATCAAAAATATATTAAAAACAAATCCGCGCGTAGCGCGGATCCAAAACCTAGTATAATTTAATAGTTGGACACATATCAATTTTTTTAGTGGCTTTCAAATGATATCAAAGAATGGAGCGTTCAATTTTTTATTGGTTTTCTTTTTATGTTTTTTTTTTGTTGACTCACATGTTTATAATTTTATAATTCTTACAATAATAAAATTCAATTGAGTTGATTTCATGATGTGGACATCAGTCCAACCAAACGATCAAAGGCGAGCCCAAGTCCCGGAAACCCACCCGAAGCTGAGGAGAGCCCATCCGAAGCCGAGGAGAAACTTGCCAGACACGTGCCGGTGCAACAAGGAAAATTCAACACTGAAGGAATACAGTTTTGTCGACCAAGTGACCCCAATAAAGACATTGGTTGAGTTCCTCAACCAATTGTGGCCTGAATCCAAGATCTCTAAATCACCTCATCCAAAACCAGGAAAAACCTTACCGAAGCTCTATCGAAGAAACCAGAGCAGCGTCCACTGAGGGATCACACATTCACCGTTCAACTGACCATAATGAAGACTTTGGCCTAGTTACATTTCCAATTATTACTCGAACCAAAACTGGAGGTCCGGAGTTACTTCAAGATCAGCCTCACCGGCTAAGATCTTGGTTGTACCGCTCAACAAGCCACATGATAAGAAGAATTGGCCCAAGAAATATGTTTTCGACTTCACCAACACACGGCCCAGTTCAAGAGAGAAGAAAACCCATTTAGAGACCCATTGGAGCACCCAAAACCATGAAGACCCGCCTGGATCGACCCAAATCTATTGGATGACCGCAACAACCTTGAATGGTCAAATACTCAACCAAATATGGAAATCACCTTGATCACGACCAAACCAAAGCTCACATGCTTACTAGAAGTTCCACTAGACTCTAAACACACCTTGAGGACGAACCAATACGACTTTATGGACTAAGGGAGAGATTTAAACGCCAAAGAGAAACTTTCCATATCTGGAAATGTTAATCTTCCATCATCCTCTCATGTCGACTTATGTAGATCAAATCTCGACATTCACCCACAAAGGATAATATCAGCCATCCATTCAAACTAGAGAATCAATTTGCTCACCAACCGCCACCAAAGACACCTCCATGATCCCAAAAATCAAGCTTTTCATCATCAAGACTCGCATATCACATCTCTGCTTAATTACTGCTGTTTCTTTATTGCTTTACCGTTGTATTTGAATTTGCTGTTTATAAGCTATGTCCCATTGTACTTTTTATTCACCTATTGATTAATCGAAAACCAAAAGGTTCTTTGTTTCAAATCCTTGTGTTTTGATTAGTTTGTGAGATTCAACCACTAGGCTTCGTGTTTAGAGACTAAGTTCTTTGTGAGGATTAGCCCTTAGAACTAGTTTCAACCCTTGATACTCTCGGTTAGAATATAAACCGTTAGTGTTGTCATCTCGACAAGCCTCCATCCAATCCATCACGGCTTTAGGCTTTGAATACTTGGTGTTTATAAGATTGTGCGATTCGATCTTATATCATTTTGGTATCAAAGCTTACACGCTCATATCTAAGTGTTTTCTATTCCTTGTCTCTTTTCATGAGGATGCATGCGAGACGGATCTCGGCTTTTTGTTTTTGCATGTGGAATGCTATCGATCGTCTAGACAGGACGTCGATGTGTAAAACCACGATGGTTTAGAGTGCAAACTATACGAGTTCGGCAAACTGCTTGAGTTCGGCCTGAAAGTACGAACTGTTCGAGTTCTGCGAATTGCTTGAATTTATCATGAAGATACGAACTGTACGAGTTCGGCGAACTGCTTGAGTTCAGCTTAAAAATACAAACTGTACGAGTTCGGCTTAAAAAATACTTAGAGAAATATATTTTATTAAAGTCATAGCTGAACCCGAGGTGGGCTGCCTACGTACCCTCGAAAGAAGGATCAAGCCATTCGTAGGTCATATTACACCAGAATTGAAAGCGAGCTTGTAATGACGGAGCTCGGTGAACCTTTTTTTTTTTTTTTGATCGGCTCGATGCAGAACTTAATAGTTATAGCGCTTGAGATTCATCGAATTCCAAGATCAGGGAATCGGGGTTCTATCCATTTTCATGAGTTGATAAACACCGAGTTTGACGACCTTCATGACTTGATAAAGTCCTTCCCAATGAGTACCGAGCTTGCCCGCATTCTTTTCTTCGATGCCTTGAATTTTTTTTCGTAAGACGAGATCGCCGTCTTCGAAGTGTCGACCTCGTAGTTTCTTGTTGTAATAGCGTGCTGCTAAGTGTTGATAGTTCTGAATTCGGAGTAACGCTTGTCTGCGTTGTTCTTCGAGCATGTCGAGGTTGTCAAGCATCATCTCGTCGTTGAGGCCGAGATTTTGTGTTAGCATCGTTCGACATATGCTTGGAAGACCGACCTCCGCTGAACATAAGGCCTCCATTCCGTAGGCTAAGAAAAAAGGGATTGTCCGGTGTATCGTCGAGGTGTAGTTCGGTAGGACCATAGAACTCCATCGAGTTCGTCATCCCAAAGTCCTTTTTTGCATCTAATCATTTCTTAAGTTCGTAAATGATAGTCTTGTTGGTTGTATCAGCTTGACCGTTGCCTTGCGGGTACCTCGGCGACTTAGCCGAATTTTCCACTTAGCACACCAATCGCAATAATTTCAAAATAAACTGCGGTCCACTGTACGTGACGATCTCGTATGGTACTCCATGTCAGCATACGATGTATTTCCAAATGAACTTCTGAACATCGAGAGCATGTATCTCGACGTAGGATTCGGCTTCGACCCACACTTGGTGAAGTAGTCGGTCCTGACGTGTATGTATTGCTTTTGGGTAGTTGAACACCGTAGTGTGCCGATGATGTCCATTGTTGATTTTAGTGTTTTTACTAAGTAGTCAATTAATAACTAAAGTGCACACTATTGCAATCATAACACTATGTCAATGTGATATGTTCAAATTAATACCCTAAAAGTACTAAGCAGTAGTTGTAGTAAAGTAGGGGTCGAACACAAGGACTCACAGAGACACACAATAGATTATACATGTGAGAATTAAGCTAAGTGATCAATGGTATTGAAAACAGAATGTAAATTAAAACGGTTGTAAATTCAATTGGAGAAAGATAGGTTCAGGGTATTTCTCAGGAAATCAATGAGTGCAGATAAACTAACTAGCATGATTCAGATTTAGCGCGGTTCTTGAACTCAAATCACTAAAGTATAGCTATCCAACTCTCGTTGCGAAAACTATCTAAATCTAAATCCTAGGAATTCCAAATCTCTTTGCGAATCCTAAAGTCTAAATAAGCTTTTAAATCAGGTTTGATTTGTTCACAAAACAACTAAACCAAATCTCTTTGCGAATAGTTATTTTGCTCATCTTAGGTTCTATCAGGTAATTAATCGCACTCTCGCGCCTAATCAATTATCCTAAGATCTAAGTTCTAGATTCGTCAACCTAGAATTAGCTTTGCAAACAACCTATGGTGAAGAACTAATTCAGATGGTGAATCCTAATCAACTAATCAACCTAGCATTCAGAGAAAACCCTATTGAGAACCCTGAACCTAACAAAATATCTACTCAGACATGGAAATTTAAGCAATAAACATGTTTGAATAAATCATCAAATAAAACAGAAAGAGTAACAAAAGGGTTCGAAATCTTCTCTCGGACGAACAAAGTTTCAGACTTGTCTCCCTTCAAAAAGCTCTCTCACAAAACCAAAGTAAAATAAAGCGTGGCCATCCAAGTGGCTGTAAAATCCTATTAAATAACCTAAATCACGTTTTGGGGATTCTTGTAAATAATGAAGTCTTCTGGGCAATTTTGCAATTCTTCAACTCTTCATTAAAGTCGCGGGTCGTGTCTGCTTCGATGAGTATCGACCGATACCAATGGGGTATCGATCTACACTGATACTTCAAATTGGGTACTCAGCTACACGAACGTTTGCTTTGCTCCAAAATGCTCCAGAAAGCTCCAATATCTGCAATTATGCTCCAAACGTGCTAAAACCTGTAAAAGACTCTAAAACACTACAAACTAGTAGAAAGACTCTATAAAACGGACTTATATCATGGCTTAAACGGGGTAAAAACCATGATATATCAACTCCCCCAGACTTAGCCTTTGCTTGCCCTCAAGCAAATAGAAGACTAAACCAGAGAAAGAGGTTTGAAAACATAGAGACTCACCTGTTCTTGAAACGTTGCAATGACCCTTTTCCCAAGCACCCAAATCTCACCTAACCAGCTTTTGATCTAACCACCACGTATTTCTCCTTAGGCATTCGCAGCATCCCAGACTACATACATTATTTCACAGCATCTTTCAATCAAGCCATCCTCGCCAGTTTCATCGCTGTGATTAATACCAAGAACCTTCTAGATTCTTTCCCATACAATATCATGACAAGGAACCACCCTTTTTCACATTTTCTGGTATTATTTCTCTCCCCCAGACTTATTTCTTATTATGTTCTCTCTTTTGTTTTTAGCTTTGCATATACACATCAAGGTATGAGACGCGAGTATTGATGGTGTTAGCCATCGAATCTCCGGTTTTTCCCTCTCAACGTATCAAAGGCGTAGGCGAATAATGGCATCATAGGAAAATCCTAGCCTCGCTCCCAATCCTTTGTGTGATCATTTCCTCTGAAGTAGAATAATGGGATCGTTGGAAATTTTCCTAACCCTCTACTCAGAAGAAAATCATCTCATCTTTAATGCATCTTATTAATTAACTTGTAACAGGGAGAGAAATACTATCACTTTAAACACATGGGTTCCTTTGTCAGATATGAATGAGGAATCAAGCTCTATGAATACTAACCACATCGATGAAGTGCAAAAATTTGGCTCAGGCTTTAAAGAACTCTGCAGGAAACATGGGTGTCTTCTAGTTAACCGGTCAGCCTTTGGATTTTTTATTAGTCGATCTGTAACTGATTCTGTAACAATGGTTACTTAGAAGCAAGGTTAGATCAATAGATTCGAGAAAAATATCACAGTCTCAGACAAAGTTTTGACTCAATAAAACAACGAATGACTCAAAAACGACTGACTCTAAGAAAAACAAAAACAATGTCAGCGACTACCTCCCCCAAACTTGAACAACACTGTCTCCATTGTTATCTAGCCTAGAGTTGGTGTAAGAAAGCAAAAGAACCAAGTGGATTGTGAAAAATCAAGAAGTTACCGTGCTGGAACATCAAGTATCGACCGACACACGGCCTGGTATCGATCGATACCAGGCTTAAGCCGATACAATGAACCTTCTTATTCGCGTAGGGTGTCGACCGATACCGGTAGGGTATCGATCGACACTCATGCAATTTCGTTTTCAATCGTCTAAGGTCAGATGTAGCTCCTAAAGTGTGTCAAACCACTACAAGAAAACATGTGTATTTCCGACGGATTTAAGCCGTCGGTTACAGTTCGTCGGAAATGTGGCTTCCGTCGGAAAGCCGTCGGAATTTCCGACGGATTGTGGTCGTCGGAAATCCGTCGGAACGATTCCGACGGAAAACCGACGGCGCTCTTTCCGACGGCATTTCCGACGGTTCATTTCCGTCGGTTGGTCGTCCGATAATTCCGACAGAATTCCGACGGCTATATTACCGACAGCATTTCCGACGGATTAGTCATCGGAAGAAATGGTCGGAGGTCCGTCGGAAATCCGTCGGAATATATTTCCGACGGATTTCCGACGGAACTATTTCCGACGGTATTACGACGGATAATTGATCGGAAGTTGTCTCGGAAGTCCGTCGGTGCTCCCTCGGAAATAAATTCCGACGGATTTCCGACGGAATTGCGACGTTTATAAAATAAATTATATTTTGAATTTTATTTAATTTTTTTTTTAATTTATAAATTAAAAATTTATAAATTAAAATATAAATTAAAAATATAAATAATATATATTTAAATTCATTAAACAAAATTAAACAAATTCATTACACATTAAAAAAAATTGTTCCAAATAAAAAAACATTAAAATTCAAATATTTAAGCGGTTGGAGTGTCCTCGGAGTCGTCGTCGGGATTATTATCCCGAAACATTTGCGGGAAACATTTCTGCATCATCTTCTCCAACGAGGAGAGATTCTTGTTGGTAGACCGTTGCTCCGTCCGTAGCTCTTCGACCTGCTGGTCACGGTCTTTCACCGTTTGGGTGAGCTTCTCGATTTCTACCCGGTACTCCGAAGGATAACGAGGAAGCGAGGAAGAAGATTCCTGGGTCGGAAGGGTGCCTAACCCAGCGAATCGACCTTTCACTTGCCGGGTTTGCTGCGAATAATTATAACCGTTAATAATTAAATAACGAAAATAAAAAAGAAAACGAAATGAAATTAAAACTTACCTCAAGTACAATCTGGTTTATCTCTTCCCGGGATAAAGAGTTCGAGGACGTCGATCCGTCGATAGTGAGCTGCGATATTGATATTTCACGGTCCAGCTTCGTCTTCTTGCTCTTCTCGACAACATCCCGCATCCCCAAGTCTTGTATCTGACCGGTTTTCTTGTTGGTGTGTCTATGCTCGATGAGTTTAAGATAATCGGGTTCGGAACCAGATTCTAGCGCCTGAGAAAATTTGTTAAGTTAAATAAATATAAAAAACATAATTAGTAATAAAAAATTGAAATTAAACTTACCATTTCACTCGCTTCCCGTTCGATGGTCTTTGCGCCCCCGTTGTGGATGTAGACCCCTTTCCCGCCTCGTTGGCTATTTTGGTTCTTCGACTGTTGGTCGGAGGTCTTTTTTGTCGCAGGCCTACTCCAATACTCACAGAAACCCTTCCAGACGTCGTCGTCAAGATCCTTCGGCTTGTCTTTGTTGTGCTTCCACTTCTGCTTCCACTCGTACATGTGCTTCGAGTACGAGTTTGCCGCATACTTGTCGAATGTGTCAATGAATTTGCGCGTATAATGAGAGTCCCACGTGAACTCTTGCTACAATTTTAAAAAAATATATGTTACATTTAAAAAAATTGACAAGAAAAAAATAAAAAAGAAATCAATAAATAACTTACCGCGAAAGTCTGGTGCCACACGTCTTTCTCGTCCGTAGGCATGTCCGAATACTTCTCGTACGGTTTGTCCAACATGTTGTGGAGCATCCGTAATATCGCCTTGGTGACCTGAGTCGACAGCTTAAACCTGAAAACATTATGAAAAAATATAAATTTATTAAGTTTAAAAATATAAATAAATTGAAATAATGTACAAAAATTATCTTACCAAGTCCCGTCCTCAAACTTCGGGTCGAGTCGGATGCAATGGCCCCGGTTAGGCTGCTGGACTAGCTCCTCGATCCGAATGGTGCTCCGAGCAGCGGATTGCTGGGAATCCGGGATGTGAGTTCCCGAGCTTGTTGGTCCCGGAGGCGTACACCGAGAACCCCGAGAACGGCGTCCTTGGTTGCCGCC
>PKML01043731.1:0-22130 GCA_002933935.1 Eutrema yunnanense
AGATTCCGACTAAAAGTACTGTTTTACCCCTTTTGTGTGATTTACGGATCAACAATTATCCTTTCGGATTACTTCCTCAACAGATATCTTACATAGATTATCACATACAGAACCCTTACCCAAATACATCCCATTTTTCGTTAGGATTAGCTTCACAGAGAATCCATGCTTACTTATGAGCGATCCAGAGATCAGATTCTTGCGCATATCTGGTACATGGACGACGTTCGTGAGAACCAGTTCCTGTCCAGAGGTGAGCTTCAGAACAACCTTCCCGTGACCATCAACTGTCGACGATGCGGAATTTCCCATCAAGAGTTTATCACCACTCTTGTTCTTTATGTATGTCGAGAACATCTCGCGATCCATACAGATGTGTCTGGTTGCACCACTATCGAACCACCAAGTCTTTGGATGGTTCTCTGCAACATTGGCCTCAGTGACCACAGCACACATGTCAGCTTCTGTCAAGTTCGCTTGACCTTTCACTGTTTCGATCAGACTCGCAGTCGTTTGATCCACTTTGTCACTGGTTTTCTCCATAGTTCCAGAGTTGTTGTCAACGTCGATTGTCATTATGTGAAGACAAAAGAGACACAACTTTCAATTAGTACCGATATATTTAATAATCGCAATTCAAATACTGATATCGAACTAAATCGCATTGGTGTCGATCGATACTCCTTGGTATCGATCGATACACACACAATGTCTATCGATACACCCATATGGTGTCGATCGATGCACTCAGTGTCGATCGATACACCCTTGGTGATGATCGATGCACGTGATTTTTGCATAAGATCTATCGATACACCTCTGTGTCGATCGATGATCAGCTTGTATCGATCGATACACCTCGGTATCGATCGATGCTCAGCTTGTGTCGATCGATACACATATAGTATCGATCGATGCACCCTGTGTGTCGATCGATGCAAGTGAATTACACAGGATCGATCAATAAACCACAGTGTCGATCGATGCTCGATGCACATACTGTGTCAATCGATGCATCATGGTGTCGATCGATACACGCTTCGTGTCGATCGATACACCCTCGGTGTCGATCGATACAAGTGAATTTCACAGGATCGAACATGTGTCTTATACATAGTATCGATCGACATAGACCCAACTTGGTCGATGCAAAGTATCGATCGATACACTGAGGTGCCGACCGATACAACTGTTTGCATAGTATCGATCGATACACCTTAGTGTCGACCGATACAATTTAGTCCAGTATCGACCGATACCATAGGGTGTCGATCGATACTCACAAGGCTTTGATCTCAATCGAACCTATCAAGAACATGATTTGTGTTCGTTGATTCTACCGTTCATTAATCGCAATTAACGACGGATTTTTAGAAGATGTTTAAAGCAGATCTGCTTCTACTACACGTTTCAAGTTGCTAAACAGCTTTTTGATAACGTTTGAGTATCACTAGCAGAAGAACATCTTCTTAAAATAGAATAGATGAAGATTGCCTCTACTACACGTTTCAAGTTGCTAAGAAGCTTTTTGATAACGTTTGAGTTTCATCAGCAGTAGAAGAACGTTTTAAAACCGTTTGAAAATGTTTATTTACTCGTGATTAAAGATCCAATTTAAGTTATAAACAGAATTTGGATCTTCTTAGAGTTAAGATTGTATGAAAAAAATTTTACACTACAGACAGGAAAGATTTAATCACGATAATATATAAATAAACATTAAGGAATTGACGATTTATAAACGATAAGCAATAAACAAGATCTAAGGAGGCGAGATAAATCTCTTTCCTTAACTCTAAGAATCTCCCGTAGTGTGACGGGTTTTAATAGATCCATGAGTCTCAGGATACAACCAAAGTTTAACAGAATCATCAACACCATGATTCAGATCTGTCGACTATTATTCTACGATACTCTCGAATAGAAACTTACTCTAGACAGTAGGGAATTGAAGAAACGATTGCTAGAACTTTTAGAATGTGTTTATTGTGTATCAGAGGATGATTTTTTAGGTGAAAATCGTGTTGTATATATATGAGAGAGGCTAGGGTTTTTCCCTGACAGAAAAGGAATATTTCCAGAATATTCTGGCGGCTGCGATTTTTTAAGTCGGCATGTTGAGTATCGATCGATACCTCAAAAAGTCCACGAGCCCAACAAGGCCCAAGACGCGGTCGATACGCGTGTGGTCTTTTCTTCTCTCATGTTGTTCATTATTTAACTTAATGACACAACCATACCAAATATATACACGAGAAAACATTTCTCGGTTAATGAAAACATTTCATTAGAAAGAGCTCAGCTCATTTCTTTTCACACTAACACAATTTTATCAAGCCCTCGAGCTTTGACAAAAAATTAGTTCCAACAAAAAAATCTCAGCAACACACCTTTCCAATGACTCCTCTTTTTACTGAGCTCATCTTGCACATGTTGATCAATGGTTTATTTTTTCTTTAGCCTCAGATTTAGCTCCATCCACTGACTCATACACAACACATGGCATAACTTGTTTCATGCCTATTAAGGCTCCCCAGAATGTTTTCAATCCTTTAAGCCTTTAGACGCCAATTGACTAGCATTACTATCTTTACTGAATAGCTTACAACAAAAACAAAAAACTTTGTTCAATGTTTTTGAAAGCACAAGCCAACGTCTATCTTGTTTCTCACCATTGCTAAGTTCTCTTGTATAATATGAATGAGAAAAATGTCTTCCACCAATCTCGTCTCTTGGAAATTGATAGCCAATTTCTTGTCTTGGCGCATGTCCTTTTTCAACTATAAATTCTTTTTGTTCTTGATCAATTTTCCCCCAATTTGCAGGATCATAAAAATCAGAAATTCTATGATACTCTTTAAATTCATCATTGTTATCATCTTTTCGCTCATTCTCATTCTCATCGTCATCCTCTTGTGCATGGATCTTCTTGCTCATTCACATCTCCGCAATCAGTCATATTTTCATCAGATCCACCATCAACAGAAGTATGAGGATCTTCGATTCCATCAGATTCATCACCAGCAATCTTAGTTCTTTTCATAAACCTAAGTAGAGAACCTTGTTGAGATTTTTTGAACTCCTTGTCTTTTTTCTTATGTTGTCTTTTTACCCATCCAGAAGTGTGTTTTCTTGTTGGTACCGGAGGCATCTTCTGAAATTTATGGAAAAAAGTGAAACATGTCATGTCTAAGTCTAACCAAATTAAAATTGCAACACAATTTAAACCTTTTTAAACTCAAATTCAAACATAATTGAGTCTAAATTTGAATCCACTGTTGTAAAATTCTTAAAATGGACACGAATCCATTCAAAAATCAAAGAATAAAAAAATTACAGTCAAATTCTAAAAGTAATACAATGGTTTTGGAATAAGAAAGAAGAAAAGATGCTCACTAAATTCCCGTGAAGAAAAAGTCCCGTGAAGCAAAAAAAGTCCCATGAAAAAGATGCAGTGTTGGCCGATGACGACGAGTCGATGAGCCACAAAAGTCGGTGATTTTCTAAATTCTTTTTTCTTCTAAGTTTTGTTATATTTAGTTTATCTTTATTAACTTTTTTAATTATACTAGACTTCTCAAAAGACAGAGCCCAACAATAATTACCAGATTCAATATATATATATATATATATATATATAAAAGTATAGTTTAGAAAAAAAATTTCAATTTTTGGTGGCCTTAGGCAAATGTCTAATTTTTATAAGGCAAAGCACGATACTGGTTAGGGATAAAACTTATAGACGTTTTACACCGCATCAGTAGACTCAGTGGGACACGGTTAAAATGTTAGTTGAAATGATAAAGTGTCTTGTACAAACAATGGTGCAATATCTCTCAAAATTGTAGATGTAACCGTACACCTTCGACAAATCTCCTAAAAGAGGCAAGATGACATAATTAACCATGATAATCAGATTTTAATGTAAATAAAAAGAAAAGACATCTTAACGCGTACGTCAAAAGGTTTATATATCATTCCTAAATTTTGGGTGAATAAGCGTTATGGATACTTTAGTTTAGGCGAATCGTGTAGCCATGGACGGATTTAGAACATTTTATTAGCAGGGCACATTTTGATAAATATAAAAAAAAATATAGACAAAATCATAAATTTATGAAACTAGGGTGGGCAAACTAAAAAAATTAATGAGTGCACTTGCACCTTAGTTAATAGAGTAGATTCACCCCTGTAATTGGGGAAACTTAACATCAATTCTCAACTTAACTTATAGTCCCTTGGACTAACTCAAAGACTTTTTTGGGTCCGATTCTACAAAATCCCGAACACCTCAATTGATGTTGAGTTTAAAGTTGTGTTAGTGTGAAAAGAAATGAGCTGAGCTCTTTAATTCCTCACATGGCATTAAAGCTCAATAAACCAAAATGGATATAACATATCCAAAACGAAAAATGGGATCTAAGGTAATTCAAGAGGTAAATGAGTAAAAAAACCATCATCTCGAAGAAACTAGTTAAAAATCCCACATCAAAAATGGAAAATAAAATAAAATAATTAACACTAATTGAAATGTTGTTTTTTATCTCAAAAATATATAAAATCCAAGTATAAAGATAATAAAATACAAACGTTTGGGAAAAAAAAAATATGACGTTGCTTTTTGAAAGCTTTACTTGTTCTGATACTCGCATTCGATCTGATGCGAACTTCATCTTTGGTTATTAACATAACAAATTTAAACACAATTTCTTCATGTTGTATTATATTGGCCAATTCCCAATTTAGATCTAGAGATATTCTTCGATAAAAAATCGAATGTATTGATTCTTCCGAAAGAAAAAAACTTTGGAACTGCCAGTTTTCAACGATTGTACGAATATTGCCATACAACAAAAAAAGTACGTGGTTTCTATTTTTCAGGATCCCATATTCTCGGACCAATACATTCAAATAAGCTTGGTATAAATAAAAAAAATGTTTTCTTTATTTATTTCTGATACTCTTTCAAGTCTCAACTGTCTTTCTATTACTTCCCAACTTGTTAACGGATCTTTTTGGTGGAATATTAAATTTCATATTTAAGAAAGAAAAAAACGTTTGTTGACTACTATTTATTTATTTTTGTCGTCTGTATGTTAATATTAAAAAAAAAACGCAAAACCTTAAACCGAAATCAAAATCGATATCAGATTAAACACAATTTCTGAATTTACTTAAAAAAGAATTCCGGTTTAGATAAAAATTTTTTTTGTCATAACATAATTAACATTCTAAAAAGAAATAAAAAAAAAGTTTGCTTTGTTCCTACGAGCAATAATCCCCAGTGCCCAGCAACCACAACCGCTTCTTCTTCTCCATTGATATCCTCCTATTCCTTCCCCATCGCAAATTCCATTTCCGCTCGATAATCTCTCTGCAAAAAACGCCATTGACATCGACTTCTCAGCTTTTTCTGGTTTGTCGGCAACAAAGAATAATCCGGCGCATTTCCTTTTCCGGGATTCTCGTTGGGGGGAGAGAAGCTTGTGGGCATCTCATTAATGGAGAAGGGGATCTTGTTGTTGCTGTTGGTGATTGTGTTTGGGAACCTAACGTTCACTGCCATCGCCGCCTTCTCCGTTAGGGTTCCGATTTGTGCTACGAGGTCTGTTAAAGATTACGCCTTAGGGTTTCGAGATCAGACTTGTCCCGTTTCTGGAGCTGTTGGTGATGAATTCGACGAGCGTCCTCATTTTGTTGCCGTCACCGAGGTAACGTCGCAATAAATTTTCGATCTTTACGCAATTGACTGTAATTACTGAATCTAGGGCTTTTTCTTGATTGGAATATCAGCTGAATCGGAAAAATCTGGCTTTGTTTCTTATGATTGGTTATCAAAATGCTGATAGATTTCTGAATTTGAATAATTTTGCTTCTGTGTGATGTTTATTCATTGGCATTTGTTTCGTTGTTGAAGGGTGATGAGCGTTGGTTGCAAATAGCTTTGGATATGATTCATAAGAACAAGTGTGACTATGTGGCTTTGCTCTTTTATGCATCATGGTGTCCATTCTCAAGGTCGTTTAGACCGAGCTTCGATGTCATCTCTTCTCTCTACTCCTCAATTCCTCACTTTGCAATTAAAGAATCATCCGTTAAGCCGAGGTGGGTTAACACTATCTTTAAGCTGGACTCGAACTATCTGTTTTTTTTCTCTGTTATGTGATCTTTTGATTACTTGTTGTGGTGCAGTACCCTCTCCAAGTATGGAGTTCATGGGTTTCCTACCCTCTTAATTTTGAATTCAACAATGCGGGCACGATATCGAGGGACCAGAATGCTTGATTCTCTTGTTGCTTTCTACAGCGATGTTACCGGTAAGGCATTTTGTTCTTATGTTTCAGTAGCTCTCTCTCTTCTGTGTTTACCTTGATGTGGATAGTGGTCGTTTTTCGTCATGAGGATAGGTAAGAAGTTAGCAAAGAGTTGGTTTTGTATGCCAGTCTTGGTTAACATCGTTTCTATTGTGCTCTTGCTATTAGTTGTTTATGATCTTTCTAACAGCTCAACTAGTTGGAACTAACAAGGAACTTTCATGGGATTGTAGGCATTGAAACGCTGGATAAAACTTCCCTTGAAAAAAGTGTATTAGTTCCTCATCTCGGGAACCAAAACAACACTGAGCCAGAAAACTGCCCTTTCACATGGGCAAGATCACCTGAGAATATGCTTCGACAAGAGACCTATCTCACTCTTGCAGTTATATTCGTTCTGTTGAGATTGCTTCACTTGATTTTCCCTACACTCGTCGTGTTTACGAAATTCACTTGGAGACGGATTGCTCAGAACATGAGACTAGAAAGCCTACAAGAACATACTGTCGGGTTTCTGAGCCGAGCTGTACAATTATGCATGCATCTTAAAGAGCCTTGCAAGAGGAGCAATCTGCAGGGAGGAGCTATGAACGCTAGAGCATGGGCCTCCAAGTCTTTGGCTACCGTCTCAATCGGGGATTCAAGCTCATCAAACAGAGGAAGTTCAGCGTCTCAGTGACTTCAAAATTCTAAAAGATAGCAAATGTGGTCAGCTAAAATGTTTGGCTGTATTAGAATCATCTGTTACAGCTTATCAAGATAAAGTTTTGCCTCTTTCCTGTATAATCAGCAGTTCCTCTGGAGAGGGCTTAAGTCATAGCTGAACATTTGTAGCAGAAGTGTATATGTCATCAGATGGCAGAATTATATAAGTCAATTCATAATTTTTCTGTCAATATTATATCAGAATCAGTCTTTGCCTAAACTTGTTTCCTCAAGCTGCATCTATCACATTGAATAACAAAGGAAATCTTACAAAATACAAAAAGTCAAAGACTTGCACCGATCTGTTTGGTTAGTCTCCAAGGCCAAATATTCCACTAATCAATCTCTACAACTGAGACATCACTCTTCAAGATCTGCAGTATCACATAAAAGCCAAATCTTAGCCAAAGCTGAATAAGATGATTAAAATCCACAAAATGTATATTCTTCATCCAGTACCTGTGAAATATAATCTTTTACTTTCTCGCTAACTTGTGCATCTAACGCTCTCTCAGCAAGATCATAAAACAGAGTAGTACCCTCTGGGCCACTTACTTTCTCCTTCTGCAAGAACCTGTCAAAAGAACAAAGCATTTTGAAAAGAGCTACGAAAACCAATATCTTCGCCTCAATCGTTATTCCTTACAGAGTTCAAAAAACACGTATGCCTCCCTCACCTTTGTTGGACTAACGTCTCCAGTGCCTGCTTGTTGTTCCCAAACACAGGATTATGCTCATCGCTTTCGTGCAGTCCCATTCGCCTCAAATGATGCCAAAGTGTTTCTAACGATGTTGATGAAAGATGTCAACAAATAAATTCTTGAATACAATAAAGACTCTAGAAATAGGTCATACTAAATTAGCAACTAGTTAAGTTCCTTTTACTTAGCAACCAATGCAGGACAAGGGCAGATCAGAGAGCATAGAACATTGCATCAAACCAAAACTACCGTCTTAAGAGATTGGATAACACTATAACAAGTACATAGAATGGCTGCATACCTTCAGGGATTTTACCACCTGCGAGCTGCACAATGGCAAGAACAGCAAATGTGAAGCCAGTCATAGGACTCGTTGTTTCTTCTACGATGTATTTCCTAAACACTTCGATCGGCAATTGACTAACGAGCACATACGATTTAGAGTCAACAGAGCCTGAGATTAATGCAACAACAACACATTTAGCTAATCAAAGCGCCGAGTTTGATCGAAAAGTCCCTGCTTTATTTAAACAATAATGCTTCTTACTCTGTGACTGAGGAAGCCTTGTTTGACCTGTAGAAGAAGGCCTAGAGCGTTGAAGCTCTTTCAAATCATAACCAAATACGTTCGAGAGCTTGCTCTTAGCTTCATTGATCACGGAGGTCGCGAGGTTACGCTGACGATAGTTCTTGGTAACAATCTGAGTCAAATCTTCACGTTTAATTGGGCATCCTGAGTTTTGATGCGACTTGAAGAGTATGAATCTAATCACCTCTGAAACAAGCTTATCCGTTTCCTAATTTCACATTCAAAATCCGAATTATATAAACCTAAAAAAAACAAAAATCACAATTGAGGAAGAAACTGTAACAGTACCTCCTTCGATATACCAAATTGAGAGAGAGCATCCGCTTCATCAGCCATTCTGGAATTAGATTTTACAGAATTAAGGGTAAATTAAACATCAAAATCGAGAGATCTCCATGTTTTTCGAGAGAGATTCATTCACCTGGAAGAAATTAAGTGAGAGAGAGAGAAACAGACACAGAGCGGAGACGATTAAGCTTCGTAAAACCCTAGTTTATGGTAAATCAGTTGGCGGGAGAAAAAAGGTAGAAGGTAAGGCTAGGCAAATTACCCGAAACCGATGAACCGAACCGAATTAGAAGACATTGAACTAAACTAAAACCGAAATAAATACTCGAATGGATTCTAAATTCCTATATCCAAAAAACCAAAACCGAACAGAGATCGAACGGAGAATTGAATGAGTACCCAAAATACATGAAGTACAATTATATCTCCACAAATATTAGTTATATTTATAATTTGAGATAAATGAAATACCCAAAATTACAATTATAAACCGTATAAATTAATTATGTTTACACCGAATAACCGAAATACCCAAAATATCTGAAAATCTTTAATTATATTTGTCTAAATTATATAATTTTTTTTTTTTGCAAAATATAACCAATTTTCATTAAAATTGATCCATTTTTTTAAGTTTTGCGAGCATTTTTGGGTAGTTTATTGTAAAAAGTAATCAATCCTAACTAAAAAAGTTTTCGGTTATGACATAAAATATCCATACCGAACCGATTCCGAAGGTACCTGAACCTATCCGAACAGGTTATTTCTTGATTTCTAAATAGTTACTAAGGCCCTGTTCGTTTGTGTATTTGGGTGCCACGTCTAGAAACTGCATCTAGACATCTAGACGCAGCATCCAGATGCAGTTCGTTTATCTGTTTAGTTTTTGCATCTAGAAATTGTATATGTATTCAATTATGTTTGTTTGTGTGTTTGCATATTTTATATGGATGCATTTTGAAACCAAATGACTAAAAATGACATGTTCTATGTTTATAACAATTTGTTTAATCTAAAGTATATTTACAATTAAATAATTATCAAATTAATATTTAAATAACTTTTAAAATTCGATTTTAATAAAATAATTATATTAAAGCGTTATTTTGCGGAAAACCGAGTTTTTACGGAAAACCGCTATTTTGGTTTTGGCAAGAAACCGCTATTTTTTAGTTTTAGTGTAATTTTGCGATCCCGTTATATTAGCGTAATTTTTTTCCTTGAAAATAATAAAATATAAATAATTTAAATTTTAGTTTTTGGTGAGATAAATATTTTAAGTTTTGATTATAAATGAGAGTATTTTAGACTTTTGTAATTTTGGATGCACTTTGATGTATTCAAATTCAAGTTTCAAGTGCATTCAAAATATCCAATTATTGATATTTTGGATGCATTTTATTTTGTATCTAGATTTTACATCCAGATACAGTTATTAATTTGACAAAAACGAACTGCATCTCATATCTGTATCCGATAACACTGAAAGAACCGCTCCCTTATGGCATCTCCAACCCATCTCTATTTTTGGCTCTAAACTCTAAAATAGAGCCAATTCTTCTCCAACCCAATTCTATTTTAGAGCTAAAATAGAGTTTTTAATATTTGGCTCTATATTTAGAGTCAACTCTATTTTTTTTGTTCATGACTCTATTTTTAATTCTAAAATAGAGTGGCATTGGAGTAAAACTCTAAAAAATAGAGCAATACATTAGAGACGGTCTTAGTAGAAAGCGAAGCAGAAAGCGAAGCAGAAAGCGAAGCAGAAAGCGAAGCAGAAAGCGAAGCAGAAAGCGAAGCAGAAAGCGAAGCAGAAAGCGAAGCAGAAAGCGAAGCAGAAAGCGAAGTAGTCTCTGATTCAGATAGAAGGTTTCAGGAGTGGGGACAAGTGTGATTCGCACGACTTAAGCCAATGAAAAACACAAGAGACGTGGGGACCACAAATCCGACGGTTAAGATTTCGTCATTATCAGTAATTAAGGGTTTCCACTATCCGAGGCTTATTCTCAGCCGTTGATTTAGCCTTTCTTCTGTCTGAAACCCAACCGCCAAATTTATTTTATAATCGTGACTCGTTTCTGATCAGAACGAAGACTAAATTTCGAGAGAGAAGAGAGAGAGAGAGAGAAGCTATGGAGAAGGAGAGAGAGAAGCAAGTGTATTTGGCGAAACTAAACGAGCAAGCCGAGAGATACGATGGTAAAACAAAAAGCCTCACTCGTGTGTTTATGTTCCTTTAGATCTCCGTTTCATTCTTCTGTCGGAAAAAATTACGGATTCAGAAAATTATTTCATGGTTACTTGTGTTATTGGCATCGATTTGCGTTTGGACATTGGAATAATCTTAAGTAGTTTTGCTATTTTTTTTCCGATCAATTAGGACTTTTCATTTTAGGGATTTGTGAATTTTACCAATTGTGTTTAATCTGGTAACTAGAACAAATTGGGATTGTGATTTACACTTTAAATTCAAATATCGATTGAATTATTTCTGTTTTTGATTCGGCCTCGATATTCGTTTAAGCAGAGATGGTTGAAGCAATGAAGAAAGTTGCAGCTCTTGATGTGGAGCTCACAATTGAAGAGAGGAACTTGTTATCTGTTGGTTACAAGAATGTGATTGGTGCTAGGAGAGCTTCGTGGAGGATACTCTCTTCGATCGAGCAGAAAGAAGAATCGAGAGGAAACGAACAGAACGCAAAGAGGATCAAAGATTACAGGACAAAGGTTGAAGATGAGCTCTCCAAGATCTGCTACGACATTTTGTCTGTCATCGATAAGCATCTTGTCCCATCTGCAACTTCAGGCGAATCCACTGTTTTCTACTACAAGATGTTAGTCCTCATTATGGATTTAAATCAAACCAAAGAGTATATATATCATAATGACACACACTTGAAGTAGATTGATCGGTTTTTTTCTTGGATCTTTGTTGTTGATAGGAAAGGAGACTATTTCAGATACTTGGCTGAGTTTAAGTTTGGTTCCGATCACGATGAAGCTGCTAATCAATCACTCAAGGCTTATGAAGTATGTTTCACCATTTTTCTCTCGATCAATACGCAGGAAAGAAAGTTGAGAATTATGTTGTTTTATATAGGCTGCAACGACTACAGCTAGCTCGGAATTGGGTCCTACTCATCCGATAAGACTCGGCTTAGCTCTCAACTTCTCAGTCTTCTACTACGAGATCTTGAACTCTCCAGAACGGTAAGCTAGATCTTTGTGTATACTTTTCGACATGTTTCGTGCGAATGAAACATTGAGTTTTTGAATGAAATTCTCTTGAATCCATTAGAGCGTGTCATTTGGCGAAGCAAGCGTTTGATGAAGCTATTGCTGAGCTGGATAGTCTTAATGAAGACTCTTACAAAGACAGCACACTTATCATGCAGCTTCTCAGAGATAACCTCACTTTATGGACCTCTGATCTAGAGGAAGGAGGTAATAATAATAATAACAACAACACACGAGACAAAACCACTTCTTAAAAACTTTATGGTAAATACTAGTGTGACTTGCATTGAATGCTTTTCATAAACCTTTTTTGTCTTGTAGGTGAACAATCTAAAGGGGACAAGCCGCAAGATGAGGTAAGCAAATCTGAGAAAAGCTTTTACACTTTTCCTAATATATCTTTCTTCCTTTTTTTGTTTTTTTGTTTTACATTTTTCCTTATATTTGAACTTTGCAGGACTAATGAAGCCATAGCACTCCCTTTGGCACGAAATGGTTAAAAGCTTCTGTTCTTGCTAGACGGTCTTGAGTTGGCGAAAGATTGCTTTAAACCACTTATTCTATCATTTGTTACTCTCTTTCCTTTTGGATTTTTGTTTTTTTCGACATTGAATTGAAAATTATGTGTCGTCATTTATTGGTGTCTTGACATTGAAACCTCTCTCAACTCTGTCGTTTACCAATTGATTGTTCTCATTGAAATGGCAAGAGATAGTGATAACTCATTGCAAATGGTCACTACTAAGAATTCGGTGGAATAAATATGAATGAAAAATAGTTGATTACGGCTGCAAATGATTGCACTTTTAGAAGAAAAATATAAGAGAAAAAATAGATTCCTCTCAAATTTTATCATTTAGATTGAAAATGAAAAATAATTTTTTTAACTCATTCCACGTTGGTTAGATGAACAAATAAGAGAAATATAAGGAAAATTTTCTTCCACTAACAAGGAGAGTAACAAGTTGAAAAATATTTTTCTATAATTTTTCCACTAATTTTTATTCATCTTGTTACTTTGGAAGACATCCACTAATTTGCACACTAATAAAAGAGCTAGAGGAATAACTTTCTTCACTCGTTCTCTTGCAAACTAGGGGTGGACAAATGAGAATTCGGGACAGGATTTTGCGGAAATGAAAATGAAATGGAACAATACATAAATTCCTTAAAAAAACTAAAAACATGATAAATTGACAACCATAATTTGTAACAGTCTAAACATATTCGTCCAACTTAATAATTAAAATATTCAAAGTTAAAGAAAAACCAACATAATCAATTTAACACAAAACCACATAACCATAATAAAATTAAAATACGTTCAGCATTCTCAACGATGTCGAGATTTAAATTTTGAAAGGGTTTCAAAATCATGTTTATGTAAGACAAAACTAAAATTTTAATAGTTTTGGTAAATAAAACCTAGTTCGAGTCTATTTGAGAGGAGGATTATTCTCGATGAAAATAGATAAAGGTTGTCTTCGGGTATGCGGAGCCTAGAGCTCAGGCCCCAAATTCGTTGTTTAAGAAACAAAAGAAAGTTACTAGGAATAAACAATATAAAAACTAAAATGAGATAAAAGTGTAATATCAGTATGTATTCTATTAAGGATATAGGGCTAGATTTTAATTTTCTAACTAGATTCTAAACCCGTGCGGACGCACGGGAATTTGGTTTTTGTTAATCAAATTTTGTAATATAATTTGTGTTTATTTTTGTATTTAAATATAATTTTTTGTATATTTAATTTTTATCATATGAGACGCATAATTATTTTGGTGTTTAGATAAAATTTGTTTTTTTTAATCCGTCCTAGAACGGGAGTTCAATATGAAAAGTAACGGGAGTTCATTATGTTGACATAATCATTTTCTAATCCGCCCTAGAAACATGGGTAAGTTATAATTTTTGTTTTCTGATGTTTAGCTCTATTTTTGGATAAAATATATTTTGTGGATGTAAAAGATTGAGATGTTTTGACAGTTTTATTTTTGGTATAGAATATATTATATAATTTTTTAAAAATTTAATCCACAATGAGGGCATGCGACAATTTTTTTATTTTTTATTTGTTTTTGTTTTTATGTTTTCTATTTTTGGAAAATGACATGTATGATTCAAAATTAGTTTATATTTTTGTTTTTATATTCAAAATTAGTAGAAAACTAAATTTTTGGAATGACATGTATGATTCAAAATTAGTGATTTTATAGATTTAATGGGCATTCAGCTGAGACAGTCTGCAGAAAATTCAGTGGGTACTTCATACACTAGTATTGATGGCCACTGGTATGTTTTCACCAAATTCGGCGGCTCTTACGGATGTTCATCCAAAGTTATACGCATATAAGCGTTATTATCCACATTTTAAAGGATTTGTCGGTGCAATTGATGGAACACATGTACATGTCATGGTTTCTGGACAATATCAACGTAGATAATTTAATAGGCACGGAAAATCAACTATGAATATACTCGCCATATGCGACTACGAGATGCTGTTTACATATATTTATGTTGGTATTCCAGGATCTGCACATGATGCAAAAGTTCTATCACTTGCTATGGAAAGTGATACTAATTTTCCTCATCCACCTAATGGTAAATATTATCTCGGAGATTCAGGATATGCATTACGCCGTGGATTTCTTTGTCCATATAGAGCAGAACGGTATCACTTAAAACAATTCTGCCCAACCACAAGAAAGAAACTACAGAGAAATGTTTAATCGTCGTCATTCATCACTCCGATCCGTTATCGAGAGAAGTTTTGGAGTATGGAAAAGAAAGTGGAGAATTATGAAGGATGAAGCGAGATATAAAATTTCTACGATGCGGAAGATTGTAGTGGCAACCATGGCTCTCCACAATTTTATTCGCAGATCAAATTTAGGGGATCCTGATTTTGAGGCAGCAACAGAAGAAAGCGCAAACGGAGGGGACTCCACTGAGGAAGATCTTCCAGATTCTATGGAAAATCACGCTTCAAGACAATACATAGAAGGTGTTCGTGATGTGATTGCTACTGGTATGTGGGCCGCTGGACATTAAATGTTTTAATTTTTTTAGGCGTTTTTTTTTTGTTTTATTTGAGTAATTGTCGAATAATATAAAGTTAATAATGATTAAAAATAAAGTTTACAACTTCAACCATTTATTATTCTTTTATCTCTTTATCTACCTTATTTCTTTTATTCATTTTTTATATATGTTGACCAATCTAAAACAAACACGCTATTTTGATGAAATTACTTAAATGAAGAACTTAAGTGAATGAAAAATTAAAAAAAAATATAGTTAGAATAATTATATTAGAATGATTAAATCAAATTATTAGCCGGTTGTTATTGACCACTATTTTGTTGTATTTTAAAGTGTTATTGACTAAAATGACTACTATTTTTAGTTCCAAATCTACGAGATAAGCACACACTGTTTTTAGGAAATCATTAGAAAATGTATAAATACTATGGCAATATGAGTTTTGTTTTGAAAAACAATAAAATTTTCTCACACTAAAAGTATTTTGGTTATTTTCAAGATTGCAAATCACACAATTATGGCATCATCATCAATTTCTAGTGAGTTTAAGGTAAACCACCGATGATTATTGAGTTGTTTCTCGAATAATATTATAATATTAATATACTTTTCAATTTACTTGATTAAAAAATTGTGATGATTTAAATCTGTTTTAATCTTTCAGTGTTTTAACTGGACAGACGAGGCTAAATATCTGTTGCTTCAGCAAGTGCTCATTATGGAAAAACAAAACCGAGAAAACGAAAAGAGGGGACGTTATAGTGATCTTCAAAAAAATAATATTGTTCAGAATATCAATGATCGTTTTGGAGTTAATTTGTGTTGGAAACGCATAAAACATCGTTTAGATAATTTGAAGGTGTTCTATAGAATTTATAACAACAATCCAGAAGCTCAACAACTTTGCCCAAATTTTTATCAGTTTGTCCCACTTCTTGATGAAACTTTTAGTTATTAAACCAGTATTTGAAACAATAAACATAGATGAAGTTTATTTATTTTTAATAAATTTTCATGTAATTTNATTTCTAGTTTTTTTGTATTTTTTGTCAACAAATTTTTGTATTGATTGCTTATGCCAATATAAATATTTTTTAATAATTTAAATCCGGCGTAAACTATATTCTTTACAAAAAAAATATTTTTAAAGTAACCATCAGTTTCTACAGCTTTTATTACCAAACAGACTTTTATCATTTTTTTAAGTAACAGCTACAACTTTAACAGCTAAAAGTTTTTAAAACCAAAAGTCTACAGTCAAAACCAAAAGTAACAGCTCTTACCTCTTACCAAGCAAGCCCGTAATCTCAAATCATAAAAAAATAATGGTTTCTCTAAATAGATTCACATACTTAAAGATGTAAAACCTTACAAAACAAACTGGTGAATCCAGGTGAAAGTTTTGCATTTTTGGAAACAATACATATCGAAAAATGGAGAGAGATTTGAGCTAATATTAGCAGATGAAACTGTAAGTGCTTCTTTTCAATTTCAAAACAAATATGTATAATTTTTTCAATCATTTGATTATGTTTATTAAAAGCTACTCTCTTTTTACTTTTGTAAGGTGTTAAAATTCATAATTCATGTAAGAAAACATGGGTTTTACTCGTTGAAAAGCAGATTTTGTTGGAGAGTGAAAAGTTATCGAGAACTTCTCCTTAATTCCTGCAAATGACAATTTTCGACTAACAACCCATGTTTACTATTGTGAAATCAAGCTTGAGTCTAATCGCGGAAACCAACACTCACAACTCTCAATTTCACTCAGGATCGTTTGATTTAGAGAATCAAGAGAAAGAAACGTAAAGAAAGAAGAACACACAAATTGTTTACCCAGTTCAGGTCTCAATGTGAGAACCCTACGTCTGGGGCTTGGTGGTGCCAAGCAATCCACTAGAAACAAGAGTTTACACCTGAGATTACACAGAGATCGATCAATCACCTGAATCGCTCTCTCTCTCTCTCTCTCAAAACTCTTTCTCTCGACACGATGAACAACAATTGCCCATATCCCTTTTTACTTACATGAGATAAGTAAACCGGTACATCCAGAATTAAACCAGTACCAGCTAATAACCAATTAACCACCAATTTAATCTTGTACCAGCTGATCATAACCAGAACCGGTTTAGATGCAGCATAGAACCATGTTGATTGTCACCTGATTCTTAACAATCTCCACCTTGACAACAACACAAATTCTTCGGGCTTGTTCCAGCTTATTGCACCACCAAGCATGACCAATCCAATCACCTGGTCACCTTGAGCAAACTCAGAGCTTGCTCAAACTTCTGGACATGAATCACTTTTGTAAGCATATCAGCAGGATTCCTTGATGTTGGAATCTTCTGTACTTTTACTGTCCCTTCTTCAATCTCGTCTCTGATGAAATGATACTTCACATCTACGTGCTTCGTCCTCTCATGAACTATATTATTCTTGGCCAGACATATCGCACTTTGAGAATCGCACCACACGTCAACTGAATCTTGTTTGAATCCCAGCTCCTCAGCTAAACCCTTCAGCCAAATACCTTCCTTAACAGCCTCTGACAATGCTATATATTCAGCCTCTGTTGTAGACAGAGCCACCACCTGTTACTGACTTGATTTCCAACTCACTGTGTTGCCTCCTGCAGTAAAAACATACCCAGTAATAGATCTTCGACGATCCAAGTCAGCAGCAAAGTCTGAGTCTGAGAATCCTTCAACCCTGAAACTTGAACATTTTGTGAAGAATAGCTTCTTGTCTTGTGTTCCTTTTAGATATCTGAGCAACCACTGTACTGCAGTCCAATGCAGAGATCCCGGATTACTCATAAATCTACTCACCAAACCAATAGCATACGCAACATCAGGCCTGGTTCCGATCATTGCATACATTATACTCCCTACGGCATTGCAATATGGTACTTCTCCTGCAGCTTATTATTCTTCTCTTATTGATGCAAGCTTGAAATGTGCTCCAATAGGTGTTGATACTGACTTTGCTTGATCCATCCTGAATACTTGAAGAAATTTCTTAATATAAGAAGATTGAGAAAGTGTAAGAACTCCACCTGCTCGATCTCTCTCTATGTCCATTCCCAGTATCCTTTTTGCTGGACCCAAGTCCTTCATTTCAAATTCACTGCTCAATAAACCCTTAACTTTCTTGATTTCTGCCATGTTTTTGAAGCAACCAGCATATCATCAACGTACAGAAGCAAGTAGATGTACCTATCCTTCACAAATTCCTTGAAGTAAACACAACAGTCGTAGGCACTTTTGATAAACTTATGTTTGATCATAAATTTATCAAAACATCTGTTCCATTGCCTTGGAGCCTGCTTTAAACCGTATAAGGATTTTCTCAGATGACAAACATAATCTTCTTTCCTTTTACCTCATAACCTTCTGGCTGACTCATGTAGATGTCTTCCTCAATGTCACCATGTAGAAAGGCAGTCTTCACGTCAAGCTGTTCCAGTTCTAAGTCCAAGTTTACTGTCATTGATAGCATCATCCTTATGGACACATGTTTGACAACTGGAGAAAATATCTCCTGGTAGTCAATATTCCTTCTCTTTGCGAGTATCCCTTGGCCACCAATCTTGCTTTATGTCTCGGTTTTTCAACTCCAGGTATACCAGGTTTTAATTTCATAACCCATTTGCATCCAATGATCTTCTGTTTCTCAGGTTTCTTCTCTAAATCCCATATATGATTCTTCTTCAGTGAATCCATCTCATCATCACATGCACCTTCCCATTTTACCCAATCATTGCTTCTTACTGCTTCTTGATAGTCTTTGGGTTCTTCTGAATCAATTTCTTCAGCTACAGATAGTGCAAAGGCTAGCACATTATCATCTGTAAACCTCGCAGGAGCTTGAATAGTTCTCCTTGGTCTATCTCTTGCTAGTTGATAGTTTGTCAGATCTTCTTGTTCGTTCTCTGAACTGTCTTCACTATCAGGGACAACTTCAGTAGCTCCACCTTCAGGTTCTTCACCAGAATAATATTGAGTATCCGGTAAAGCACCTTGAGCATCTTCTGAAACTTGAGACTCTTCTTCAGTCCCAATAATCACACTGGTTGTGACCTTTTCCCCTGTAGCATTCTGATCATTAGCAGATTTCTTCTCCTGTAGAAAATGTTTGTAGACCTTGTATTCCGTGAACACTGCATTCCTACTTACTACACACTTCCTGTCTTCTAGAAGCCATACCTTGTAGCCTTTGGATACCCTATAAACACACCCTTCAAAGCTCTTGGTTTCAATTTTCCTTGATCTGCATGTATGTAGACCACAGATCCAAATCTTCTTAAGTGTGAATACCCAGGTTCCTTGCCAAGCCAAATCTGTTCTGGAATGTTTCCATCATTTGCTGATGATGGTGTTCTGTTTATGAGATACACAGAAGTAGCAACAGCTTCTGCCAAAAACTTTTCTTCTAAACCAGATTCATTTAGAAGATACCTCACTTTCTCCATTATGGTTCTGTTCATGCGCTCTACAACTCCATTTTGTTGTGGAGTGTAAGCACAAGTCCTATGTCTTTCTATACCATTCTTCTTGCAGAAACCATCAAACTCAGAATTGCAGAATTCCAAGCCGTTATCAGTTCTCAAACATTTAACCTTCTTGTTGACTTGATTCTCCACCAGCATCTTCCATTCACAAAACTTACTGAAAGCTTCATCTTTGGTTGCCAAGAAGTAAACACATACCTTCCTTGAATGGTCATCAATTATTGAGAGAAAGTACTGCTTCTTGGACAGAGATAGATGCACATTTGGAGAGCCCCACAAATCTGTGTGAACATACTTAAGAACCTCTTCAGTAGTGTGCTTACCAATGTTGAAACTTAACCTCTTATTCTTTCCCATAACACAGCTCTCGCAGAATTCTATGTCACTGATCCTTTTCTTCTCTAGAAAACCTTTCTCAACCAGAATCTTCAAATTCTTCATACTCATATGCCCTAATCTGCTATGCCATAAAGCAGTGTCGTCTTTTGACACAGCAAAATAGGACTCAGCAACAACAGTTTCACCATCTAGTAGATAGAGACTCCCATTCAATGTTCCCTGAAGTGCCAGCTTCCCATTCTTGTAGAATCTGGTCTTGCCGTCTCCACCTCCATGTTTGAAACCCTGCAAATCAAAAATACTAACAGAGATTAAGTTTCTTTTGAGATAGGGAACATACCTGACATTAACTAGCTGTTTGACAGTTCCATCTTTGACATTGATCCGAATTGTTCCTATTCCTTGTACTGTGACAGCTCTGTCATCAGCCAATAGAACATGTCCTCCACTGATATCTTTGAAAGTTTCGAACCACTCCCTTCTTGAAGTCATATGGTAAGAACACCCTGAGTCAATCACCCAACGATCTTTTGGATTCTGATCTGAAATACTCAAGGCATCGATTTCTTGTAGCTTGTCTATCATCACAGCTGCTTCACCATGATCTTCACTCTCCAGTTTCTTCTTTCGAGCATAACAGTCCTTCTTGACATGACCTTCCTTCTTGCAGTACCATCAGGTCACTCTAGAACCAGACTTGGACCTGGATCTGTTATTGTTGTTCTTGTTGAACTTGTTGTATTGATCTTTCTTTTCAGGTCTTCCTCGTGCAACGTAAGCTTCACCGCTTTTCACAGACCCAACAGCTTCCTTTAGATCAGTTTCTTTTGATCTTGCAGCTTCTATTACTTCATCCAGTGACAACGTCTCTCGTCCACGACCATACTTGAGAGTTTCTTTGAGCTGACTATACTGAGGTAGTAGAGAGTTTAACAGCAAAATGGCCTGAACTTCATCAGACACAGAAACATTAACACTGCTTAGTGCAGACACAATCTTTAAGAAATCATCTATGTTTTCATCTATACTCCTAGATTCAACCATCTTAAACGTATAGAATTTATGTTGTAGATGAATACGATTAGGTAAAGATTTGGATTGATACAACCTTTCTAATGTCGACTAGGTAGATGCTGCTGTTGTGCACGCATCTAGCTTCCTGAGAACTTGATCTCCGACATTGATAAAAATAAGGTTCATCGCCTTATCGCATCTCTCCATCCTCGCCGCCTCGTTTTCCAGCCGTTTCTTCTTATCGGCTTCCGATTCATTTACTCCAATCGTTACCGTCGGTGCTACAGTTAGCACATCCTTCAATCCCATGACGCTCAGATGAGCCATCATCCTCTTCTTCCACATGGAGAAATCTCCAGTTCCATCGAAGCGATCGACCTCAACCTTCGTGGTCGTCATCCTATCCGATTCAACAACCTGGCTCTGATACCACTTATTGTGAAATCAAGCTTGAGTCTAATCGCGGAAACCAACACTCACAACTCTCAATTTCACTCAGGATCGTTTGATTTAGAGAATCAAGAGAAAGAAACGAGTAAAGAAAGAAGAACACACAGATTGTTTACCCAGTTCAGGTCTCAATGTGAGAACCCTACGTCTGGGGCTTGGTGGTGCCAAGCAATCCACTAGATACAAGAGTTTACACCTGAGATTACACAGAGATCGATCAATCACCTGAATCGCTCTCTCTCTCTCTCTCAAAACTCTTTCTCTCGACACGATGAACAGCAATTGCCCAGATCCCCTTTTACTTACATGAGATAGGTAAACCGGTACATTGATATGCTCAATTTAATACCCTAACAGTACTAAAGCAGTAGTTGTAGTCTAGTTAGGGGTCGAACACAAGGACTCACAGAAATCACACAATAAATTCTATAGTATCAAGCTAAGCTAAGCAATTCAGGTTTAGCAGAAAACAGAAAATAGATAAACGAGTTGTATTCAATGGAAAAAGATAGGTTCAGGGATATTTCTCAGGGAATCAATGAATGCACAATAAACTAACTAATCAGGGTTCAAGTTACGCACGGTTCTAGAACTCAAATCACTAGAGTATAGTTAACCAACTGTCGTCGCGAAAACTATCTAAATCTAAACTTCAGAATCCCAAATTTCTTTGCAAATCCCTAAGAATAAATCAGCCTTAATTTCAAGTTTGATATGTTCACAAATCAATTAAACCAAATTTCTTTGCGAATAATCAATTTGCTCACCCTAAGTTCTGTCAGGTAATTAATTGCACTGTCGTGCCTAATCAATTATCCTAAGATCTAAGTTCCAGGTGATCAATCTAGAATTAGCTATGAGAACAACCTAAGGTGAAGAACTAATTCAGATTATGAACCCTAAATAACTAATCAACCTAGCATTCAAAGAA
>PKML01043731.1:29024-55688 GCA_002933935.1 Eutrema yunnanense
AAAGACTTCTGGGCACTTTTGCAATTCTTCAAGTCTTGGAAAACTCGCGGGTCGTGTCTTGCTGCGATGAGTATCGATCGATACCAGGGGGTATCGATCGATGCTTCTCGTGAAATCAGCTACTCAGCAACACGACTTCAGCTCTTGCTCCAAACTGGTTCAGAAAGCTCCAATAATTCCAACAATGCTCCAAACGTGTTAAGACCTGCAAAAGACTCTAAAAGACTCCAAAATACTATAAAGACTCTATAAAAAGGACTTATATCATGGCTTAAATAGGGTAAAAACCATGATATATCATACATCCAGAATTAAACCAGTACCAGCTAATAACCAATTAACCACCAATTTAATTTTGTACCAGCTGATCATAACCAGAACCGGTTTAGATGCAGCATAGAACCATGTTGATTGTCACCTGATTCTTAACATTTACAAAATGACTTTAGTGAGCACTACTTCTATCACTCGATCTTTGTTCAAATCATATGACAACTTTCTATCATTAACCAGTTTGATTACAAGTGGGAATCTCAAAGAAATGATTGGTAAGTTAATATTAACACAAAATACATGATAAATTCTCAGTACGCTAGTTGACTCAATCCTAGAGATCGTGTCAAAAAATCAACTCATGCATACCAAAGTTGCTAAAATAACAACTATCGTCATTTCAAATAATAAAATACTATAGTAAAAAAATAGCGTTTGGTTTAATGGTGAAGTGATCGTGATTATGAGTTGAGAAAAAAAATTAATGGGTTAATTACCCTATTTTCTATCTTAGTTTCTACTTTTTTGTTAACAGAATTATGATAATATATTTGGACCTTTTTTTAAATGCATTTGTTATTATACAAATGTTATTGGTCAAGTGGTGAATATGGGTGAAATCGAAACCGTTCAAGTGAATGGTAAAAAACATGAAAAATGTTGAGTTTCATCTAAGAGACAATGAGTAAGTTTCTAATTTAGTTCATACTTATTACATTTATAATTTGCCTACTAAAACATTATGATTTGTTTTTTTTGGTTTAGGGACAAACATATACAATGTTGTCTATGGAGAAAATTTTCTGATCAAATTACTACATATTGCCAAGAAACTGGTGAAGAAATAGTTATTTGGTAACTCAGATTTGCGAAAATCAATTTCTACCGAGGTTAGAAAACTAGCACCAGATTTTATGCAATTTTAAATGTTTAGATTAAGTATAATACCTTATTCGAATTTTATGCATGAGATCTTCAAATCACATATGCATTTGATTCATCTACTCTCCTGATAAATGCTCCCATACTTGAAATGGAAAAGTTTAATAATAAGTAAGTTTTTAATAGTATAGACGTATGATTATTTGCACGCTAACAACATTATTTTACATTCAAATATCAGGTTACCGCAAGATGGTCTTGCTCTTTTATACGCTATCATTGAATCCAAGGATGAAAAGTTTGAACTTATGATCAACTAGAAAAGAGAAAAATGGTCTAAGCTTCCCAAAAAATAAGTAGCATAATTGCTGAATGCCACTGAGATTTGTAGCTCTAAGTATTCAATTTTCTGTTTTAGTTTACATACAATAATTTACTTATTTACTTGGCATGTTGAAAAATACAAAATCATGTGTACCATCTATGCTATTGATACCGACTTTGGTTGATATTATTTTGGTTGTGGCAAGTGTAACAAAAGGGTCCAAAAAGTTACAACAAACAACAGATCAGTTAAATCCAAAACAAAAATCACTAAACCTACATTCAAATGTGAAGTTTGTAATGATTTTGTCACTTACGTCTCACCAAGGTATTAATAGATAAGACAATCATCATAATTTAAATCATTTGGTAAGTATGCAAGGTTTCTGTTTTTACTGATCTTAAAAGTTTTCTCTTAACTTTTTTAATTGAAGGTTTAACTTGCATCTTAAATTCATCGACGACGCATTAAAAAACAGAGTTTATGCTCCTTGACAAACCTGCAGAGCGAATTGTAACACAATCTGTTACTCAGCTTTTTAATGGTTCATATGATGATGTATAATTGATTATTTGGTTAAACTAAGTGGTTTGATATTCATATAACAAACTTTTTGATTATTATTAATTCAAATTTAAGAACCTGAAGCATTACCTCAAGCTCTTAAGGATTTGATTGGAAATACTTATCAGTTTTTAGTTTGTATTGAGAATGAAAATATTTTTTATGGAATTGAAACATACAAGTATTCAAAGATTTGGAATGGTCATGATCTGATAAAGTTTGAATCCATGTCTGATCCAAATAGTCAATTAGACATTGTGGCCTCAATTAATTGTGTTAGTATATATGAGCATATCCTGTAGATATCCTAATATAGCTGCTAGAGTTTATCTTGTTTAGATATGATACGATCTTATGTGAAGATCTCAACTGTATGGTGTATATAAGCCATTGGCGTAACATTAATAGAGATTATCAGTTCATAAAATCTACATGGTATGAGAGCAATTATCGATCTAAAAAAAAACCAAATTTTGTTCCTCTTCGCCATCCTCTATTACGACGATGTCGACCAATTCTTATTCCTCCACTGTTGAAATCACACATGTGTACAACGGTGCTGATCCAAAAACACCATTGATCTCTGTCAATATGGCAGACATCACAAAACTCTCCTCCCCAAATTACCTGACTTGGAAATTACAAGTTCATGCGCTCCTTGAACCCATGACCTTCATGTCTTCCTCGAAGACACAAAGATACCAATAGCCACTATTCCCATCGGCGAATCGACCGGCCCGAATCCCCTTGTAATTGGCCTGGAAGCGTCAATACAAGATGCTATTTAGTGCTCTCCTCGGTACTCTCACGCTGAGCATCCAGCATGTGGTTGCGCTCGAGCAACAATAGCTCGTGAGATCTAGGAAATTCTCGCAAACACGTACGGAAAATCATCACGGGGCCATGTGAAATAACTCCAACGACAACTGAAACACATCACCAAAGGCAAGAAATATGTCGCAAATTACATGAGAAACATTATCACGAAGGCTAATCAGCTGGCGCTCCTCGGAGCTCCGTATGATCACGAAGACTTGATGGATATCATCATTGATGGACTGGGTGATGAATTCAGAGCTATTGTGGAAATGGTGAATGGTCGTGATACACCCATCAAACTGGAAGAACTTCACGAGAAGGTGATCAATCGAGAAAATGCGCTCTCTCTCGAATGATACTAATGAGTCTTCTATGCCAGAAACTGCAAATGCTTCTCACTACTCTCATCAGCCCACTCCTCGCTCCAATTACTGTGGATCTCCTACTTCTCGGGGCTCTCCAGCATTTTTAGGAGGCTACCGCAATGCCATGCCTTATCTCGGCAAATGTCAGATATGTGGAACACAAGGGCACAGTGCGCGACACTGTCCACAATTCACGACACAGTAGTCTCCATCTCATCAACATGGGAGTACTCCTCCTCCGTGGAATACCTCCTCACTGCCGTCACCACCGCCTCAGTGGACACCACATGCTCATTACACCACCTCATCACCATCCGAGGCGCCGTGGCTCCTTGACAGTGGTACCTCCCATCACATTACATCAGATCTGATCAATCTCTCTCTTCACGCATCGGATCAGAGAGGAGACGATGTTATGATCAGGAATGGCACTGGTCTAAACATCACTCACACTGGTTCTTCTCTCTTACCTGCCATGAAGCGTACTCTTATGGGAAAAATTACAGCGGTTAGCGGTATCAAGATCGGGTCCATGTATGATGTGTGGGGATTTTAATGAAATTTTGAGTTCAACATAGAGAAAAGGAGGAATAATTCGCAATGATAAGCGTTTTCAGAATATTAAGACGATGTTGCAAGTGTGTGATATGCATGATCTAAAAACACAAAGGAAATCATTTTAGTTGGGTTGGAAAATGCCGTAGAGAAGTAGTTGAATGTTGTCTTGATCGAGTTTTGGTTAATTCAGAATGGCAACAATTATATCCAGAGTATGAAACAAAATTCTTAAAGCTAGCGGAATTTGATCATCGAGCATTAATTGTTTCAATTGCGTATGAACCAGTGGTGAGAAAATGACTGTTTCGTTACGATAAGAGGCTGTTTCAAAAGAAGATTTTGTAGATAGTGTACGAGTAAATTGGTGTTGAAACTCGTTTTTGACAAAGTGGCTTTGACAACTTTTCTGGTGGATTTTTCGGCGGAGAAGTCTGTCGGAATAACCGGATTTTGGGCACGATGAAATCGTTGCCATGAGCACTATAATGTAGTGTATTCACTTGTCAAAATCGGAGTTGATTTGAATGAGAAATGGAGATCCAAAGTGGGTGACTTGGAAAGCGTGAAATGCTTCAAAATTTGGCTAAGTGTAAAAACTAGCAAATGTCCCATATTGCAAACTTGAGGTGAAATCCTCTTGTATGTATACTGGAAAAATCAATACAAGGTACAAAAGCCTTGGTACACTTAAGTGAATTAGAGAAAGAATATACCAACCACACACTGGCCTCATGTCGTGTTGTGTCGGGCCAGGCTCGGGTCTTGGTAGATGGGTCTACGACCAAAAGATGATTCTTTTTGCAGCCCGTTTTATTCTTGTATCTGATCAATACATAATTAAATACGGTCAAGCTGAAAAGTCTATCGAGATTAAATTATTCCATAACCACTATTTCTCCATCATGGCTAAGATTAATTGCAGATTAATGGCCATTGATTCTTCATAGTTTTTGAGACTTAAAAGAGTCTCTTTCTCCCTCATTCTATGTATACACATGAAAGAGCAATCTTTCTAGATATCTATTTCCTCTTCTGAGTTTGAGAGTACAACACAAAAAAGCGTTCGTTAGATTCTGTTCTTGGGTTGTGCGAGACAGAATAGTTGCAGTTGTATCTTGGGATTCGGAACGCCATGCAACCGTCACACTATGGGGCGTTTACATAATTAAGTAAGGATATTCATCTCGACTCTGCAAATCATATTCCTAATTCTTGTATCGGTATCATCTTTATATTATGTTTATCGATTTATTTATGTCATTTCTTTACAAATTATCAGTTTGCTCATGTTGTAGAAATTGTGTTCCTACAATTGGCACAGAGAATTACCAGATGATGGTAGATTATCGACAAAACTAACTGCTTGCATACGGACTATGGCGCGATGAAAGAGAGGGAATAAAACAAACTCTACTAAAAAAAATCAATATCTCCGTATGAAAATAGATAATGCTCAGCGTAACCCTGCCTCCTCAGCTCAGGAGATACATAAAATGTAAAATGAGCTAAATGGGGCATATCGGGACGAGGAGGAGTTTTGGAAACTCAAAAGTCGAAATAATTGGCTTAAGGCTGGTGATCGTAATACGCGGTTTTATCATGGAATCACGAAATCTCAGAAAAATCGCAATTGCATCAAACAAATTCAAGATGATCAAGGGATTACTCATATGCGAGATGATGCTATTGCAAAAGTTGTTGAAGGTTACTTTACTGATATGTCCACATCATCAAATATGCAGCTATTGGAGAGTGTGTTTAGTGATTTGAAGAGGAAAGTTACAGAAGATATGAATAGAAGTTTAACGGTTCATGTATCCGATCAAGAGATAAAGGCGGTTGTGTATGTTTAATAGACGCATATAAGGCTCCATGATGTGATGAATTTACAACAGCTTTTTATCATCAATTCTAGTCATATATTGGTCTTGATGTTTGTACTATGACTAGACGTTTTTTTGAAACTAGAGAAATGAAATTTAGTGGGATTTCCTAGAACAATGTGATTTGTTGAACAATAGATCAAATGGATAATGAGTTGTGTGAAATCAGTTTCTTTTTCGATGTTGATAAACGGAACATCATATGGTTTAATCAAACCGACACGGGGTATTATCGCCATATCTATTTCTTCTTTGTGCTGAAGTGTTGAGTCAAATGCTAGAATCAGCTGAAATGAATCAAAAATTCCAAGGGATGAAACTATCAAGGTATTGTCCTTTGTTTCTCAACTGATATTTGGTGGTGATTCTCTCTTTTTCTGTCGAGCTACATGGTCACATTGTGAAGCTGTTGCAGGGATACTTAAGAATTATGAGAGTGTATCGGGACAAAAAAGTTAATTATGTGAAATTTTCAATGATTTTTGGAATGCGAATAGAAGAGCGATGAAGAAGACTTTTGCATACGATTTTGAGAATTGACAATGCAGGGGGTGGGGGAATATATATGGGCTTGCTGGAATAGTTTGGACGGAGGAAAGAAGAAGATTTCTCATTTCTTGTAAAGAGGATCCGCGATAAAATTGGGGGTTGGTATAATCAATTTTTGTCATCGGCCGATAAAGAAGTCTTGATCAAATCAGTTCTCCAAGCAACACTTATCTATTCTATGAATTGTTTTCTTATCTAGAAGACAATATGTGATGAAATAAATTGTGTATTAACAGAGTTTTGGTGGGAAATAGATAATAGGAGACGTAAAATCCCATGGGTAACTTGGAAACGATTAGCATTGCTTAAAGAAGAAGGAAGATTAAGATTTTGAGATTTATATCATTTAACTAGGCACTTTTAGCAAAACAAGCGTGGAGAATTTTGAAGAATCTAGAATCACTCATTGCTCGAATTTATAAAGGTCAATATCATCACACATCGTTATTCTTACAATCGAAGTGTGATGGACATGTTTCGTATGGTTGGAAATATATCGTTATTCTTATTTTCGTATCCGATCCGGACTCCGATTCCCTAAAATATCAGAATATCCGATCCGTATCCTGCCATAGAAAATGTCAAATTTCCAGAAATTTAGACTATTTATTATAATAAAAACAAAAAACAAAAAAATTGTAACCAAAAGTTTCAGAGAACATGAGCAGAGATCAGAAGAAGCACACAGAGCTTATATATACACTCTCCCCCACTTGTAGTAGTAATCTTCTCAGATCAAAGCAGAAGATAAGCTGTTTTTATACACCAAATCATATGTTTCTCACTTTCACTTACACAAACCACAGATCAAACCAATCAAATTACCAAACATCCAGAAAACCGATCAACCATTTTACACTGGAGGAAACAAAAAAAAAATAACAAGAAAAAAAGATTTTGAAAAACCTTTTACATCATCTTCTACTCTTCAGAATCAAACTTATTTATTTAGTTTCTTCCATTTCTAAATTGTTTCATACATTTTTTTCTTGGTGGTTTTGAAAGATCTTTCATCACCTTAATCTGACGACAATGCAAGATATATCATCTTTGCTGTCTCTCCTCAGCGCTTCGGTTGTAAGTTCTTTTGCTGCTTTCAATGGATCTTTGATTCTTCTCGCGATATCAATCGCCTCTTGGTTAGCCATCACCTATACCATTACACATAAAAACCGTATAACGCAAAACCGCCAGTTAATTCCTTCACTTCAAATGAAAACACCATCTTTTTTTTGTTTTTACCTTCCATAGACCGTCACTAGCAAGAACTAGAACATCTGTGTGATCATCTATCGATGAATCTTTAACGTCTGGATCTGATCGCAGATGTGTTTTGAGGCTTTTGTCTCCAAAGGCACGGGAAACTGCTAGCTGCCCATTAACCCGAGGGACATCTCCTGAGGAAGAAAAAACAAAAAAACATGTATTGGGATCTGATGTTTGGATAACTTTTGTCTTGAACTGAATGTGCTTGGTATTATCATCTAAGAGTAACTAACCTGGCATGTTTGACACAAAGCCTCCTCTATCCTCGATGCTCAATCTTTCAGTGTGCGGCTCGTGATCTACAGTCATCTGTATTGCCTGACCTCCTTGAGATAGAACCGCCCGGGAATCACCCACATTTGCCACCCACAAACGCCGTCCATTCAGCAGAATAGCGGTTACAGCAGTTGAGCCACCACGGCCTAGGTCAGAATGTGACAGAATGGTTTGGTCTGTCTTCTCATAGGCAGCAATTATTGCTCTGTGAGGATCATACCAAAACTGCTCCTGAACACACACACACACACAAAACCGGTTTAGATCATAAAAGAATTTAATAAAAGAGAAACAAACACGGTCTAGATGATGTGAAAAAGCCTAAAATGGTGGAGAGTTTTTGCATACCTCTTTGAGAATATTGGAGAACAAATGCTTTTGTAGATAAGCAGGAACACGTTCACCCAAATGACCATCGTAGATAGCAAACAAGCCGAGCTCCTTACCGTCTATTTTCGTGAATTTGGAGACATAGTAATCCTCCATTGGATGATTAGCTTTCCCTTTGACTAAGCTGTAACCAAATTTAATCTCGCCTTCACTGTTTTTCCCTTTCCCAGAACTACTAGACGCCCTCCCAATCACGAGCTACAAATTGGTTTAAGACATACTAATATCAAAAAAAATGTATACAAGACTCAAGAGAAGAACATCCAGCTCTATGTCTAAGACATTAGGACCAAATTTGACCTCTTTTTAAATTCATCAAGCAAATGAAAAACCACAAATTGTTTAACACATTAGGACCAAATTTCCGAAGCCTTTACACATTGACCGACAAAATTGGTTCGATTTCAGTCCAAAATTAGCTTTACAAGAATCAATTTAACAAGTCAATGCTATCATAAGTCGACTTTGTGAAGAAAAGAGACAAAAGAGTAAAGAGAGATGATACTGAGATTTGAGTTTTGCATACATCGTAGTCTGAAGAACCGAAGCAACATAACCTCGCCATGAGAAGCAGATGTTATAATTCAACTAAATTCCGCAAAATTCTGCTTCACGAATTCCAGACCCTGAAAACAATCAAACACCTCGAAGTTTTTTATGAAATCAAGAAACCCTAAATCCCCCAAAAAAAGAAGACCCTTATAAAGAAACGCGAAATCAGAGAGAAACCCATTAGAGAATTACCTCAAAATCGGAGAACCCAGATTCCAAAAACCATAAAGAAAGGATATTTTGGAGTCTACCCAGTACGCGGCTTGGAGTAATACCGTGACCAAAGGGTTATTGACAGTCTGCAAATGTACATGTACAAAAGTCTTCGATGAAACCAGAAAATTAGTGGAAGACGACGACGAAGTAGACTTATAATTTTTTTGCTGTTTGGTTTTTTTCTTCTTCTCTTTTTGTTTTTATTATATTTTGTTTTTTAATGAAAAATCATCTCTTTCCTTGTATTGGGCTTCGCTGGTTGACTTTCTTGCCGTGTCTTAAAAGCAGAGTCTCTGTGGCTTTTTCTTCTGTTTTTATTATTAGATTTTTTTTATTTAGCATCTTTCTTTTTATTTTGTCTGAAAACAATAAGTTTTTTTTTTTTTTTGCTAAAGGTGAAAAACAATAAGTAATTTGATTTTGTCGCCGCCAGGAAAAAAAAATATCTAAGTAATTTAATATATTAAAATATTTATCCTTGAAAGTCCCAAGTATTTTTTGTTTATAAACTTCATATGCTAAATTAAATAGTTTTGAAAAGTAGACCATTTTAGTTTCTAATATGAAAATAACTAGCATGTGGAGAGAAATTTCCAAACATTTATAGACATCATAATCATAAAAATAATAGTAGCTTCATAGCAATGGAAAATTGGAAATCTTGTAGATGCGGGCAAGTCAAAAGTATCACAAACTTTTTGCACAAATTCTTGCGATGGAAAGTGACTAATAACAGTAGCATTTATCATACCAATGTGTAAAGTCTACAGATATCATTATGTGAGTCCTAAATCCGTTTTATATATGCAGGACTTTTGAAGTCAAAACTCGCTGGACCAATTTTGTGGGCCTTCATTAAAGGCCCAAACATATACCTAACACATCCATATAAATTTTTTTATATATATAATAAAAAATGATCTACAACTTTTGTTAATTTTTTTAGTGCAAATCTGTATTTTTTCTGTTTTTAATTAATTACGCAAACAAAAAATACTACCAATTTTCTCTACTATATTTGTATTTAGAATATCCCTGGACTTTTAATGTCGGATAAAAAAATTTCAGATACAACTTAATATTTCATATAATATATTTTGTTCTGAGGTTGATTCCTAATATACTGAGTGAATAGTGCTGATTGTGGTTTGTGTAGGTGTGCGAAGCTCAGCTTGCACAGTACAACTACATACTGGTAGTGGGTGAAACTGAAGCTAATATATAATATGTTAGTGATTACTTTATTGCTTATTATGAACCTTTCTAGGCTTAATTTAATCTGTTTTACCTGAATATTAGCAATTTCAAGTGAGTGTTCGGCAGAGAAACAGTGGCAGGCCACTTGGTGAAAACTTAAAAGCAATGACAATTCGCTGGAAGACTATGCATAGGAGCTGCGAAATCAAGAACTACAAGCACACAACCAGAAATTGGGCCAATAATAACTGATGTACACAAATAAAAAGGATTTGTCCATAAAATATTTGAATTCACATGAGGCTATAAAAAGTATCGGAGCAGGTACTGGTGCACCTTAGATTCTACTTACTACTCCGAAACTATTAGGAATATGTTGCAATTAAAGTCTCTCTTGGTTCAGTTTCTGAAATGTAAAGTGAAAACGGTCTCTCTGCCTCTTTTTGGTTTGACTCTTAGACAGAATTGGGTCCACGAATTGATTTTGTGGGTCACACTGGTCCTAGACAGCCGGGTATTGCAAGGGATGCAACGGTTCAAGATGTTGTTCTCAATGGTCATTGGATTGTGTCAAGTGCAAGATCAGAGGAAATCCAAACTCATTTGATTCAACTCACTACAATCTCTCATCTGACCCTCTCTGCGGGAAGTGATGTCTTTCTCTGGAGATCTCCTTCTAGTATGTATTCTAAGACATTTTCCTCTAGAAATACTTGGGAACAACTCAGGATTGCAGGGCCTCAAGTCTCTTGGTCTTCGGTTGTATGGTTCAAAGAATCTATCACGAGAGCATCTTTCATCATCTGGTTGGTAATTCTTGGTCGACTTTCACCTAGAGATCGACTTCTCAGGTGGGGCATGACGGTCCCTTAGCTTTGTCCTCTATGCACTACGTGCATTGAGTTCCATGCTCACATGTTCTTTGAGTGTGTTTTTTCGAGCAGCATATGGCAAGCTTTTGCAAGTAGGGTGTTACCCAATCCACCATTTGTTTTCCTCGATATTATGGATCTTATTCAGCAGCCTATAGCTCATGGCGACGCTAACCGCATGACAGTAACGAAGTAGCTCCTCCAAACCATTGGTTATGCAATTTGGAGAGAGAGAAACGCAAGGATCTTCACCTCCAGATTCACTCCTCCGAACGTGATCAAAGCTTTGGTGAATCGAACGATTCAGAATCGGCTTATATCTTACCCTCCGCGGGATAGCAACTCTTGCTCTCTCCTTGAATTTTATTTTGGTTGTATTTTTCATCCGATATGATATGATCTCTATTTTGCTGTGTTCCATTTTGGGTAAGTATGTAAGGGTAAGTATTAGTAGAAATTAGTAGTTTGTATCCTTTACTCTTTTTTGGTATAAAATCTTAATATTAAAACCAAAAAAAATATTTGAATTCACCACCTCTTTTTCATTTGTTGTATTTACCAACTAGGTGAGTACCCGCACCTTGTGCGGGGTGAGATATTTATAAATGTATTTGTGAGGTTTTGATTTGAAATCATATGAGATAAAAATAATTTAACTTGGTTTTAGGTGTACCCTACATAATAGTTGTGAGTATTAATACATCAAAATAGTGTAATATTTTTAAATTATTGAAAACGTACATAATTTGTTTGTTAGTTAAAATATAAGAAAATTGATGTGTATTTATATTTTTATATTGTTTGTTGGTGTTTGCAATAAATAACATTTCATATTTTATATAGTTTGTTTTTATTTTTAGATAAAAAATAATTGTATGCTTTTAAAAAATATTAAAATGGAAAAAAAAACCCAAGGGATATGTTTCTTAGCCAGTTTTTTTTGTTCCAATCAAAGTTGCTGAAAACAATGAGGCCTTCACTACAAAAAAAAAGAGGGGTATTGATAGCACATTAGAATATCACGATTTCCATAACTGCTATTAAAGAGTGCATGCTGGGTTTGGATACTCTATTATAGTGTTTTAAACACTCTAAGCCCAAAATTTTACTAAATGAGAGCAAAAAATGACTTTATGGTCAAACACTTGGTAATTTTATCCCCAATTTTTTATTGACCCCACACAATGTGCGGGCATTAATTGAATTTTATAGGTTGTTTAACTTATCTGCATTTTTCAAATGACGTAAAATCATGTTTTTCCGCCAAAAACATTAAATCATGTTTTCCCGCAAAAAATGTAAAATACATGTTTTCCCACCAAAAACGCAAAATCCCATTTTCCCGCAAAAAATAAAAAATGCTGTTTTTCATTTCAAAAACGTCAAATTCTGTTTTCCCGCCAAAAAGGTAAATCCCAATTTCCGGCAAAAACGTCAAATCCCGTTTTTCCCTCTAACACGTAAAATCATGTTTTCTGTCAAAAACGTAAAATTCAGTTTTCCCGCCAAAACGTAAAATCCCGTTTTCCCGGGAAAAATGTTAAATCATGTTTCCGCCAAAAACCTAAAATTTCGCTTTCCCGTCAAAAATGTAAAATCCCGTTTTTCCGTTAAAAACGTAAAAATCATGTTTTCCAATCAAACACGTAAAATCCTGTTTTTCCGCAAAAATCGTAAAATAATGTTTTCCCGCCAAAATCGTAAAATCCTGTTTTCTCGTCAAAACGTAAAATCTTGTTTTCCCGTCAAAAACATAAAATCTAGTTTTCTAGTCAACAAAATAAAATTTAGTTTTCCCGCCAAAAACAAAAAATCATGTTTTTCCGAGAAAAAAACGTAAAATCCCTTTTTTTTGCCAAAAAAGTAAAGTTTTCCTTCAAAAATATAAAATCCCGTTTTTCCGTCAAAAACATAAAATCATGTTTTTCCGTAAAACACGTAAAATCCCATTTTCCCCCAAAAAACGTAAAATCTTGTTTTCCTGCCAAAAAACGTAAAATTACGTTTTCCACCAAAAACGTAAAATTTAGGTTTTCCCGCCGAAAACGTAAAATTCCATTTTTCACGTCAAAAACGTAAAATCCCGTTATCCAGCCAAAAATGAAAAATCATGTTTTTCCGCAAAAAACGTTAAATCCCGTTTTCCCATCAGAAACGTCAAAACCCGTGTTCCCCGTCAAAAACGTAAAATCCTGTTTTCAAGCCAAAAATGAAAATCATGTTTTTCCGCAAAAAATGTTAAATCCCGTTTTCCCATCAGAAACGTGAAAACCCATTTTTTCCCACGAAACGCAAAATCCTGTTTTCCCGTTAAAAACGTTTAATCCCGTTTCTTGCCAAAAACATAAAATTCCATTTTCCGCAAAAACGTATAATCCCGTTTTCCCGTCAAAAACGTATAAACAAGATTTTCCTATCAAAAATGTAAAATCAAGTTTTCCTGCAAAAACGTAAAATCCCATATTTTCGTCAAAAAGGTCAAATCCCGTGTTTCCGTCAAAAACGTAAAATCTTATTTTCCAGCCAAAAACGTAAAATCCGATTTTCCAGTCAAAATTGTAAAATCCTGATTTTTCGTTAAATACAGAAAATCTCATTTTTCCGTCAAACACGTAAAATCCCGTTTTCCCGACCAAAAATGTAAAATCCTATTTTCCCGCCTAAAACGTAAAATCATGTTTTCCCGCCTAAAATGTAAAATCCAATTTTCCCTCCAAAAACGTAAAATCATGTTTTCTTGTCAAAAATGTAAAATCTCGTTTTCAAGTCCAAAACGTAAATCCCGTTTTCCTGTCAAAAAAATCAAAATCTCGTTTTCCCGTCAAAAACGTCAAATCCCGTTTTCCGTCAAAAACGTTTAATCCCGTTTTCCCGTAAAAAAGGTAAAATCTTGTTTTTCCGTAAAAACGTAAATTCATGTTTTCCCACAAAAATGTCAATTCCTGTTTTCCTAGCAAAAATGTAAAATCATGTTTTCCCGCAAAAGCGTAAAATCCCATTTTTAACGTAAAATCCCGTTTTCCTGCCAAAAACGTAAAATCATGTTTTTCGTAATAAACGAAAATCTCGTTTTCCTGCAAAAAATGTAAAATCTCGTTTTCCATCGAAAATGTCAAATCCTGTTTTTCTGCCAAAAACGTAAAATCTCGTTTTATCCCAAAAACGTAAAATCTCGTTTTACCTCAAACAAACGTAAAATCCCGTTTTCCTGCAAAAAACGTAAAATCTCGTTTTCCAGTAAAAAACGTAAAATCATGTTTTTCTGCAAAAAACGTAAAATCCCACTTTTCTGTCAAAAATTTTTAAAATCCCATTTTCCCCACCCAAACACGAAAACGGGATACAAAAGTTATAACAAAATTAAATTATTTTCGTAAATATTAAATTTAATGTATAGTAATATTTTATATGTAATGATTAAATAAATACTTTTAGGGACTAAAAATGAAAAAAAAATCTTATTTTCTGGTTATTAATTTATTTTTAAAATAATATATAAGATCCGAGATCTTATAATCGGGTCAAAAGGATCCACATGTTTTTAAACCGGGTCACAATAAAATAAATCTAAAACAAAATAAAAAGCATAGTCCTTAGCCAATCAAAACATAACATTAATACAAGTGGCATTGACATTATCTTTTTGATTGGCTGAGAATCATCCATCACTTAAGTGTCTTCTCAGTTAATAGTAAGATAGAGACTTATTGGAATCGTAAATATAAAAGAATGGTTTCACTCTCTCCTGATTGTACCACTTGACATTCTCTTTTTCAAAAATCAATTTCATTTCAAAAAAACATATGTTGACCAAAAAAAAACATGAAATACACATCTTAAATCAATTAATTATGACGTTTTATGTAAATGATTAGGCATTGGCATTCGGGTTTTGGGTCAGGTTCGGTTTGGTTCTTTCGGGTTTTTGATATTTCGATACTAGAAGTATAGTACCTATTCGGATATTTCATTTTTCGGGTCGGATTCGGTTTGGTTCCAACCGGTTTCGGTTTGCTTGTTGGTGATCAATATCCGGTGGCTCTTCCATGATCTGAATAGTTTCATTGACACTTTCATCCTCCTTGGTTGATGGCTTGAGCAGCAATGGTGATGATTCATCTCGATTCTATTTTTGGTCAGAGATAACTTTTTCTTTGTTGAAACTTTTTCTTGATCCCTGAGTATATATTTTGCACCTGCATTTGTGTCAACATTTTTGGCAAGAGACAAGTGCGTTATAGCAGTCATAGAATTATTGTAAATAGATAGAAATAATTCAGAATGGACCTTTTAATTTCAGTTTGAGTAATTAAAACAATGGTGGATTACTATAGTAACTTTTATTTCTAGTATTATTATTAGTTTGACATACATTTATTTTTATTACTAGACTAACCTAATTTTTTTCATATTACCCAGCGTGCCCTTATGGCCTTTGTTGAAAAAAAAGTAATTACAAAACTGTCATTACTATTCATTTGCCACGTAGGCAAAAGTTGATTGAACAAATCTACCGTTCTTTGACGGTAGACTTGTTTGATGTTGGTCAACTCAAATTTTGGTTCGTAGATTTATTTGATGGATGGTAGATTTGTTTGAAAGTTGGTAGATTTATAAAATTTTGGTAGACTTATTTTTACGATGCGGTAGATATATTTATTTTTGGTATTTGCTCAGATAACCTTCAGTTGGTAGATATATTTTCTTTGATGGTAGACTTATTTTTGGTATTTACTCAGATAACCTTCAGTTGGTAGATATATTTTCTTTGATGGTAGACTTATTTTTGATATTTACTCAGATAACCTTCAGTTTGACTTTTTTGGTAGACTTATTTCTTTTGGTGGTAGAGTTAATCAGTGTGAATTATTTTATCGTGACGGTAGATTTATTTATTTGACGGTAGATTTGTATTGGCAACGGTAGATTTTTATTGGGTTGGTAGATTTGTTTGTAATGGCGGTAGATTTAAAACCGTCTAACATTTCGGTGACTTCGTTTTGTAATGGTGGTAGATTTAATTTTAATGACGGTAGATTTATTGTTAATGGCGGTAGATTTAGTAAATCTTTTGGTATTTACTCAGATAACCTTCAGTTGGTAGATTTATTATTCTGCGTTGTGGTAGACTTTTATTGACGGTAGATTTATCGACATTGTTTGGTGGTAGACATTTGACTTTTCCCAGAATGAGAAATGACGTTTTTGCCCTACACTAAAACTGATATCTACGAAAAAAACCAGGTACCCAAATTTGCTAAGTATGAGAATTTTTTTTATTTGATGGTAGATTTATTGTAATGATGGTAGATTTATTTTGTTGATTTTTTTTTCCGGAGTTAACTTTTGATTTAGTGCATTGAGGGTGTTTGTTCTTGAGCATAATATAGGTAGTAGTTGATCTTTGATTTTAGTTGGGTTTAATTGTCTGTTCCAATTACTATTTGTTAGTGGTTCAATATATATTTCTCCTCGAGACAATGATGCATAATCACCTTACTTAATTAAAAGTTTGTTTACAACCCTTGTCTTGGTACTTAGGACTTAAATGCTTTTATTTGTCAAAGATAATAATTTTTTTTCTCATCCACTGTATACTTGTTTGAATTTTGTTTTCTTCATTGATTCATTGATCGATAGAACAAGTTGGCATGCCGTCTGTAGTTGTGCATTTGCAAGAGGCGCATGTGGTCGCTTATAAATGTAGTATTTTAACTCATCTTTATGATGAATTTACTACTCGTACAATAAATCCAAATTTACTCAGACAATGCATGGGAAGACATTAAAATTGAATATAGATCAACCTCCATTTTCTTAGTACTTCAATTCCAGAGAGAAAAATTATATTTTTTTGGATTCTAAAAGGCATATACAAACATGTTCAAGAATAAACATTTCTAAACTCACAAAAAAATATTTCTAATATCTCTCTTTCTCTAATTATATTCATATACAAGCATGTTCATTAACGAAATTTGCAGATGCCGGTAATATCACCGGAGATGACGCCACCTACCTGTCAGAGAAAAGAGAGAATAAGTCATTCGCTAACAATAAGTCTACCATTACTACCAGTAGTTAACAATAAGTCTAGCAAACAAATCTACCGCATATACAAACTACCTACCGTCATATAAAAATAAATCTACCGTCATATATAAACAAACATACCGTCATATATAAACAAACCTACCGTCATATACAAACAAACCTACCGTCATATATAAACAAACATACCGTCATATATAAACAAACCTACCAAACTCACCAAACCACATATAGCTTACTAATAAATCTACCATCAAGCGTTACAAAATCTACCACCAAAGAAATATGAAATTTAACATTCCTCACCGAAAAATCCTTGCTCTCACCGGAATTCCGTTCGGTAGACCGGAAACACAGAGAAAACAAGTTATCTGCAACCAAAATAAATTAGGGTTAGGTTCGCCGCCGAAAAAAAATGAAATTAGGGTTTTCAGCGCAGCCGCCGCCAACCGGCCATTCTCCCCCATTCGTCACCGACACGGCGGTAGATGACTCGCCGGAACCCTCAACACACCTCCCTCCTCGCCAAAGTCAATCTCCTTCGCCGTAACTTCTTCTTCGTCGCAGTTCTTCTTCGTCGCGGTTCTTCTTTGTCGCGGTTCTTCTTTGTGGAAGCAAGAGAAACCTAAAACAAACCAAGAAGATGAAGAGACTTACCGAAAACGGCTTACTCCTCGCCGGAATCGGGCGGGAATCGCGTCGGAATCAAGACGTCGTCCCAAACGTCGCCGTCGCCTCATATCGACTTTGTCGAGAGGTTTTTTGTTTTTTTTGTAAATCATGTTTTTTTTTGTCATTAGCTTTTTAATGATGACACTAACCTACCATGATATATAAACAAACCTACCGTCATATATATGACGGTAGGTTTTCTTTTGTTCAAAAAAAATAAATCAAAAGTAATTAATAATGGCACAATCGTAATACAATACAACATATGGATAAAATGGACATTGACCAACAAAGTAAGGTTAGTCTAGTATGACCTCCCTCCCTAGAAGTTAATCTAGTAATAAATGCATATAGTAAGGTTACATGGATGAATTAACTCTTAAAACAATTTCTTGTTTTTCTTTTACTTGTGATACAAGGCTAGGGGTTTGATCCGTTTGCTTCTCTTTAGCATCTAACACTTCTCTTTCTCAACTTTCTATCATGGATTTAACCAAGTGCATCAGCTGGTCAATGGCTTGTTGAGTTTTGAGAAAAGGATCAGGGATATTTACCTTTGAGTGATCCATTGGTTGTTCTACAATTGCTTGCGGGTCACGGCTTAGGTTTTGTTCCACTTGGATTATTTTCTTCCGTGTGGGGAACACCTTAGCTATGTGTCCCTGCTTTTTACAGCTATAACACGTCAGTTCTACAGAGATTTTATAGGCAACACACTTACCTTGCTCCCTTGCTAGAGTGACATTGGCGTGTTGCACAAGTTTAGGAGTTGTGTTGTCTCGGCTTGCTTCCTTTGGTGGGTAAGTGTCTTGGTTCTATTGGGGCAGACTATGAGGTGCATATCTCTCCCTCATGATCCACTTGAATTGTCCCCACACGTTTTGATTGTTGGTTCTTTGTACCACCATGTATCTTCTTCTCTGATCCACCATCTTTTGGCTTCTCAGGTGAGGCATACAAGGCAAAAGTCCAGTCGCTCTTCTTTGGGAATGCTATAGTATCTAAAATAATTATCCATATTGGATTCTCATTGTAGGTAATCTCTCCTACCACCTGCAAACTCAAAACAAACCTTATCACCAGATTCATAATCGGATTCAAAGGTTGCCATAGGTTCCCTTTTGGGTGAATTTAATGCGGCTTTTTCTTATTTTATGGGTTCTTTATTTTTCTTCTTTCTCAATTGATGGGTTCTTTATTTTTCTTCTTAACCACATACATCTCATTTTAAGACAATGATTTTTTATTTATGACCACAATTTAAAATATTCGGTAACGTGTACCACATTGACATCCCAAAAATTAACTGATTGATTTATGAGTTACGAGAACAAATTAAATACAATTAATTAAAGATTCCGTAACATATGGAAATAGTAAGACATAAACCACAAATTACGACCACATTAGGATTGATTTGGCGAACATTTAGCTCACAAACTAATGACATTATCATTCAGCATTAAACCACGACCTGAATACATTAAAACCAAACATTGATTCAATTTATTTTTTTAAAGCTAAATCAAGTGTTATATATAAGTCATTCTCTACAATTGCTTCATCACATACAAACCACTTTTCATTGGCTTTTTCACATACAAGCCTTGGCCGCGGCTCGGAGTCAAGCGAACACGGCCAGAGGAGTTGCACCCGCGGCGAACCTCAATTCGGCCCAATTTAGCCCGTTTTAATCCCGAGCTTTATCCCGTCAATTATTCTCTAAACCCTAGACGTTCCTAAAAAAGTGAAGACTATAAATACATGTTTTTAAGTCTTTTATATGTATCTCTTTCGTCCTTTTACAGAGAGACCAACTCTAACCGCGTTTATTCTTTCATCGATTTGTAGAGAAGATCTCTTGACTTGTGTTCTTTAATAGAGAAACTTTTATTCATTTTTTTCTCTTTACCGTCTTCATTTATTTATCATGATGTTTAGCTCAACTATGTCTGAGTAGTTTTCTTGTTGGGTTTAGGGATCTCAAGGGGTTCTCATGGATCGATTATCGATTAGATTTTTATATTATGATATCGAATTAGGGTTCTTCGTTCTATTCTTATTATTAATGCATGTTTGCTTGATTGATCACTTTGCAAATGAACCTAGGTAAATTAGAACCACATAAGTGATGAATCTAAGTGTTTGAAATAGGGTAGGCGAGCAATTTCGCTACAAGATACGAAAGCATACTTGTAGAGTATTGTGAACGTTAATGAACTTGCCTTTATCGTGTTATTTTCTGTGTGACTACCAACGAAAGCTGAGTAGTCAAGTTGTTAGAGAATATGTAGTTAGCTCTACGATAGTAGGTTAATTATAATTTTGTGTTCGAGTTCTAGAATCAATAGACGACTTAAGTCGCTATAAAAATCCTAACTAATTGCTTGTTGACAATTCGACCACGATCCCTAGAGAGTTTCTGATTGCCCAACATTTTTAATCTATTGTTTTACACCGCTTTGCTCATTCGTGTACTTGCTTGCTTGCTTACTTTTCTCTCTTAGTTTATTTTAATTCCTAGCTACAAAAATCGTCACAACAAAACTCCATAAAAACTTATTAGGTCTAGACACAACTTAGAAATTGATGGAAATCGAAAGCAATCAAATCTCTGTGGATTTGATCTCTTAAATACTACTGCATTTGATGTGCACTGATACACATAATTTTAATCCCTAGAATAATTCTGCAAGTGCACAGCAAACGCAGTAGTACTTCGGGGTCGAACCCACTAGAGACCAAACAATCACACTACGAGTTTATATGAGGTTTGTTTTAGGGCTGTGAATATTGACGAAAATAACAATAGATAAACTTGAAAGCAAATATTAACAATGTAAAATCAGCAAAGAAATTACTAGGTATCGGAAAATTCGTAAAGTATCATGGATCGATTTAATTGGATAATTTAGACATGGAATTCAATAAATATGTTCTGAACTCGAATCACAAATGAATAATTAACCTACTTCCGCAGCGCCAATTACTATGTTTAAACAACTTAATTCACTCAAATCCCGCTGGTAATTAAGTAGTTAAAAATGCATAAATAGTTCAAGTTTGATATGTTCATAAAGTCTAATAACTCAACTCCCATCGGTTATCACACTTTGCTCATCTAAATCAATTCAAATAATTTAACAACACTTTCGGTGAGTAAATATACCTATGAGCAGTAGCTAGATGGTCAATCAAGCAATAAGCATTAAACATAAATTTAGATGAAGAACTTTAAAGATAATCCCAATTCTAATAACCAACGATCAATCCATGAACTCATTGAATACCGACAACCTAGCGAGGGAACTATTCACACATGACCAGAGATGAAACACATAGAGATATAAAGCAATTCATAATCATAAACTTCAAATAAAAGCAAGGGGGTTTAGAAATCTTCTCTATATCGAGATACAAGGGCGAGATCTTCTCCCAGGAAGCTCTTGAATCGAAAAACTATGAAAAACTTATAAAAATCGTGTATGATGATGATAAAGGGGCGTGGCTCCCTGTTTTATGAGGCTAAAAACAAGTATAAATAGCCCTAAAACCGTCTAGGGTTTTATTAAACCAAAAAGGAAGTTTTGGGCCGGGCTTGGGTCCAATTCGGACATGTCTTCAGTAAAAACGGCGTATCTTCCATACCACTGCTCCAACTGACTTCAAACCAATTGCATATGAAAGATGACTCAAAAGGATAGCTTGACATCAAATTTCATCTCAATCCATCGAGTGGAAGGCATCAAACAAACATTAAAACTTCTGGTTCATATGTGTTGTCAAATTGAGAAATCCGTCTTTCTTAAGCTTTGGGTCCTTGGGTGATCTTTTAGACTTGGAAACATGTCTTGGACGTGGTAAACTCCTTTTTGGCTTTATTTTGCATATTTTGTTTTATGATTTGACCTATATAGACTTTTAAACTACAAATACGAGAAAACTAACTCAAAAAACACAAAACCGAATAAAAATGTTTATATAAAATAATAAAATCATTATTAAAAACAGTAAAATATAGAGTATATCATGCACTTGCATCTTTGTTTAAGGGTAAAACTTGTTAAGTCAATTCCCGCATGATCACTTGTCACCAATTAAAGTAGTATACGGTGAATAAGGAGAACAAGAAATGGTTGCTGAAGAAGTTGAGAAGGTAGAAAAGATAACAAAGACATTCATTCCACCAACCTATGAACCAAAACTTCCCTTTCTCGAAAGATTCAAGAAATAAATCATTGACAAGCAATTTGAAAAGTACAAGAAGCTGATTGGATCCATGCCTATAATACTTCCCTTCATGGATTTAGTACTTGATAGTCCCATCATCAAAAACTTATTGGCAAAGAGGAGAGTTCTTGAAGAAATAATGGATGTCATGAACATGAGTGCATCGCCATTATCCAAAACACTCTTCCAAAGAAACTCCAAGAACCGGTGAGCTTTTCACTACTGTGAGAGAAGAATCTCACAACCTCAATTCCCGATTTTTCAGGTCGTATGTTCTTGAGAGTTATTTAGAAAATCAAGAGAAAAAATGTATATTATCTTTCTTATTCGAGAATTCGGTCCTCTTTACAATGACGAGGTCACTCTCATTTATACAAGCCTCAGAAAATATAAACGTCTACATCTTAATTTTAAACTTGGAATTTAATTCGTAATCTTGTCTTTAAATGCAATGCTTGATTCTTGGAGGTGACATAATTATGTTTGACCTTGCTTGGGTTTCGGTCGAGCTCGTACTGATGTCTTCCTGCAAGCTCACTTCCTTCCCTGCGAGCTCGCTGTTTCCAGCATGCTCGCTGCTCCCGTCGTGTTCGTTTTTAGCTTGCGCCTTTCTTGCCTCAGCTCGTAAACAGCCTCGTGAAGCTTTGTCGTGGGCTGAGCCTTCATTATTGAGCATGCTTAATCGAGCTGGGCTTTAGGTGTGAAATTTAGGCCCAACAGTTACCCCCCAGCATCTTTAATGATATATCATTGAGGATGCGGAGCTGCGATCTTGGGATTTGATTGGCCCTTTGATTGGCACGATCTCGCTATCTCGGACATTTTGTTGATTTTTAGCCTGTTTATCGGGCGAGTCTGCAGGGATCCTGCGGCGCCTACGCGAATTTTAAGGGATGTGACAGGATGAGTGGGCGAGTGGGTATAAATGAGCGGTTCTCATCGCTTCAACTCCCCACGCCGCCTCAACTCCCACTTACCGAGGTAATGATGTCTTTTCACTTTTACCCTTCTCTTTCTTTTATTATTATTTTTACTGCATTAATTGAACTGTCTTCGTCCCTTCTCTTTTACTTTTATCCGAGAGACTTTTCTATGATAGTTCAGCCTCCATTGTTTCCGATCGAGTTTTTCTTGCAATGGCTTCTAATTCCCATCTGGATACTCATCCTCCTCCTGCCGAGCGATTTGATTCTCACTCGAAGAGCACGATCTCGGCTGCTTAGCTCGCGAATATCTCTTCCTTGTGTGGACTTGATATCGGCGATCTGCTAATTCCGTCGCCTGACAGCTCCCCGGAGAGTCCTCCGGAGGGTTACGCGTGCGGTTATGCCGCGTTCTTCCTGAGATGTCGCCTTATTTTTCCCATTCCGGCAGCTGTCTCTAATATCGTCAGCGACCTCGGACTCGCCCTTCCGCAGCTTATGCCTAGTGCGATGAGGTCTCTTGTCGCACTCTGGGTGCGATCTAAGGAATCTGGGGTTGTATTCGATACCGTGGTTTTTCGCCAGCTCTTCAACGTTAAGGGAAACTCACACCTTCGCGGGACCTATTATTTCCCGACGAAGGTCAATCGATCCGTCTTCAGATTCAACGTGAGGGATGAAAAATGGTGGGAACAATGGTTCTATTTTAGAATTTCCAGCGCGTCGGTTGAGGGCGAGTCGGTACTTCGCCATACGTGGGCCCAGATCTCTGGTCAGCGCGACCTCCCGGATGTCGATTTGAACATCCCTTCTGGGAGATTGATTGTTTTTCCCCCTCTTTTTTTTTGCTTTTTTGTTTATTTATTCTAGTATGATGACCTTTCTCCTTTGGTGCATAATCGATCGATTCTTCAAAAACAGTGACAGCTGAGGTCCAGCGACTTGTCGACCTCGTCAAAGGCGACAGTTCCGACTGGAAAGGTTTTTCTCTTGATAGAATTCAGCAAGCTCGTGATCGCCGAACTCCCGGGTTATCTGTCGCGTCTGCTTTTCGGCTAATAGGTTTGGGTGAATTTGTGTCTCTATCTTTTTTAGACTTGAGAATTGTTTCTTTACTCGAATATTATTTGTTTGATTTCGCAGATTCTCCAGCTCCGTCTCCCTTACTTCAAATTCAAGCTCCGACTCCCGATCCGTCTATCATTCCCAGGCTCGAGGCTGTTGCTAAAGATTTAGCTCGTGCCGAGACTGATCCCCTGGCTGGTTCCCAGGAGCCAGCTGTTGCCCCTACTACCTCCCAGATCGACCTTACTCGTAGCGAGAGCTCCACTGAATCCAGCAAGATGGTTCCTCCCAAGAAACCGCCGCGTCTTTCTTACAGGGAGAGGATGCGATTACGCCCTACCCCGACGGTGGCTGGTGCTCTTGACAAGAGGGTTAAAAAGGCTCTTGGTAAGTCCGTTCATGCTGAGATGGCGTCTTGAGGGGAGGTTGACAAGGATGAGGGTCGCGAGCCCGAAGCCGATCGTGTTGGAGGTGGTATTTTGCCAGTAGGTGGTGAAACCGAGACTGCCCAGCGCGATGTTCGAGCTACGGGTCCTCAGAGGTCCACTTCCAGGGTGTCTTCTAGGGAACCAAGTCATTCGGCTGAGCAGCAATCCCGTTCCAAACGATCTCGTGGTGATGGTTTTGATGGTGAAGAAACGTCAAGGAGGTATGTGATACCTCGTTCTCAGGGTAGCGGAGGTGCTTCTCCGAATGCCTTCAGGTTCGATTTTGACGGACCTGAGGCGATCGTGGAAAACAGCTCCGAGCTTGCAAATCTCTTTAGGCGTGTTAGGCCCTCGTCTTGTTTCTTGCCGTCTCTTAGGAATATGAAGAAGCCTGAGGGCTATATTCGGTTCGCAAATGCGATGGGTCAGGTAGTTTTTGCTATCTTTTATCCCTTTTTGCTTTGATTTTTCCTTTGCTGAACTTTTATTTCTTTTTCCCAGGCCGTTTCCGCTGCTAACGAGCTGATTACCTCTTTCGAGCAAGATCTCCGTTCTGCGACCCAGCCTGAGGAAGTGGAGCGGGCAGCTAGGACTATTACTGACCTTGTTGCTGAAAGGGACGAGTTGGCGAGGAGAATTGCTCGTAACGAGGAGAAAATGGCCGAGGTTGCTCTTTTGGAAGGCCGGGTTAGGGACCAAGCCGTTCTGTCTAAAAGGTGGGAAGATTCCGCTCGGGAAGCTCAAGCTCGGATTTCTTCGTTGGAGAAATTAAACGAGGACTTGAAGGTGGATCTCTGTGTCGCCGAGGGGCGAACTGGAGCTGCTAAGGTTGGTCTGCGCTCAGCTAGTGAGAACATAGTGGAGTTGAGGGTCCAGGTTGAGAAGGTTACTGAAGACTTGAAGAAACTTGCCAAGAGGCAAAAGGAGATGGTGAAGAAAGCTGAGAAAACTGCGAGGAGGGAGATATCCAAGCAGTATCGTGCCATTCTTTTGGGAGTAAAAGATAAATGGGAGAAGAAGAAGGTCGAGGTCGATACCGAGACCCAAATTATGGAGTGCAAATCCAATATCCTTCTTCTTAATGATATTATCAGCCAGACCATCGATGATTTTGAGGCTGAAAAGAAAAACATCCAGGTTGAGAAGCTGAGATTGGACGCGGAGCTTGCCATCGTCCAGGTATCAGATTTTTCCCTGGGTAAAATTGATATTCCTCAGGTGTCCGATGACTCGGTTACGCTGCCTGCTGGGCTAAGTGCATCATTGAATGACCAGCTGGATCTTGGTTCTCAGGAGCTTAGGAAGGAGTTCCCGCTGCCCTCAAATCAAGGTGCTCCGAAGGATAAACCCACCGATCCTACTTGTTAGGAATATCTTTATTGTTTTCGTTTCTTGTTGTTTTTGTTCGAACTTGGTGCCTGGGGAGGCCTTTAAACCTTTTTCTGGTTTGTTTGTTGAACTTGTTCACGCCCTAGTGGGCTTTTGGTTTGAACGTATGCTCCTTTGAGGAGGCTTTATTTATTTTGATGAAAAAAGTCTTTCATGTTTTTTGCTTTTTTTACGTTTTACATCAAAGGCAGTTTTTTTTTTGCCAAGGATCCAGGTCGTTTAGAGACCTTGCTCCCAGGTCGTTCAGAGACCTCGGGAGCTGACCAGACGATTTAAAGACGCAAGGTCGAAGCCGTTTAGAGGCATGCATGTAACCTAAACGGTTTAGACGTAGAGGTTATTGTCATTTAGAGACTTGGAAGGTTGTGACTCTGCAATTTAGACGCAAAGTCGAGTTGTGCTAGCTGGTAGCGTGCTCTAGCTCGTAAAGCTGTTTATTTATAGAGTGAAGCTTTTAGCTTGTATATGATAGCTGAGGGGTCTCAGGCTGTTTTTAACAGGCTTATAGAAAAAGATTTATATTAAGAGCTGCATGATACAAGACTTTTTAGTCTCTTAAGGTATCAATACCCTCTTATCGATGTAGTATAAGAGGTTATCAATCCATAATTGGGAATAAGCTTAATCACTAAGGATGCAAGGAATCTATGTAATTTAAGCTAAACGATTGTGGTTTTGTGATTAAGAATCTAAATTAAGCAAGTAAACAACGAAACAAGATATAATCCAAATAATAAAAGCGGAACAAGAGATAAGGTTATTGATATAGGGTGATCTAAATCCAATTAGCGGTGTTCAATTACTCAAGAAGCTAATCCCTAGGCAATAGATCTCTAATCTAGATTAGTTCTCTTTCAAGCAACTAATCACTATGCTAATTATCAAATCCATTAGCAAATCATCATTTGTGGATTATCAA
>PKML01043731.1:56108-86907 GCA_002933935.1 Eutrema yunnanense
GTGTTTTCACCTCGCGGTATTCGCGTTAGATTGAAGGTTTCGAACTGTTTGACTAGCTCACGAACTATGGCTAGATAGGATTCCATCCTGTTATCTCTGGTTTCGTATTCTCCGTGAAACTGACTTGTAATTAGCTGGGAATCGCTGAACGTATTTAGCTTACGTATTCCTATTCCAACTGCGAGTCGGAGGCCTGCTATTAATGCCTGGTACTCGGCTTCGTTATTTGATACTGGGAATCCGAGCCTGAAAGATTGTTCTACAATTTCGTTAGTCGGGGATATAAGGTGGACTCCCACACCAGCCCCTTGTTTCGAGGAGGCTCCATCGACATAAAGCTGCCAGGTTTCGGTGCTTGTTCCGGTAAGCTGGCTATTAGCTGTGAGCTCGATAATGAAATCAGCTAATACTTGTGCTTTGGCGCTTGTCCGAGGTCGATATTCGATATCGTACTCGCTCAGCTCGATGGCCCATTTTGCTAACCTGCCAGACTGGCTGGGGCTGTGCAATACTGTGCGTAACGGCTGTGTTGTCATTACTATGCTGGGGTGTGATTGGAAATACGGCCTGAGTTTGCGAGCTGAGATTAACACTGCCAGAGCCAGCTTTTCCATTCGTGGATATCTGGTCTCGACATCTACTAAGGATTTGCTCAAGTAGTAGATTGGCTTTTGCTTAGCTCGTTCTTCTCTTATGAGGACGCCACTCACTGCGACTTCGGAGATTGCTACATACAGGTAAAGTGGTTCACCCTCAAGTGGTTTTGATAAGATGGGGGGCACGGAGAGGTACGTTTTCAGTTGTTCAAAGGCTTCCCCGCACTTGTCATCCCATACGAATCTTTTGTTTCCCTTTAGCAACTGGTAGAAAGGGAGACACTTATCAGTCGACCTGGAAATGAACCGATTTAACGCGGCTATACGGCCTGTCAGCCTTTGCACCTCTTTTACTGAGCTCGGAGGTTGCATTTCCAGGAACGCACTGATTTGTTTGGGGTTTGCTTCTATTCCTCGTTGAGTTACTATGTAACCTAGGAATTCGCCTGAGGCGACTCCAAAGGTGCATTTTGAAGGGTTAAGTTTCATCCCATATTTGTTGAGTAAGTTGAAGCATTCCCCCAGCTGAGCTATGTGATCTTCCTCTTTTAAGGACTTGACCAGCATGTCATCGATATAGACTTCCATCGTTTTCCCCAAGAGGCTTGCGAACATTTTGTTCATAAGTCTTTGGTAGGTGGCTCCCGCATTTTTGAGGCCGAATGGCATTACTTTATAACAGTACGTTCCTCGTTCTGTTACGAAGGATGTTTTGTCCTGGTCCTCAGGGCTCATTTGTATTTGATTATACCCTGAGAATGCGTCCATAAAGCTGAGGAGCTCGTGTCCTGCGGTAGCTTCTACTAGCCTGTCGATGTGAGGTAGTGGGAAGCTGTCCTTAGGACACGCTTTGTTTAGATCCGTAAAATCGATGCAAACTCGCCAGGTGCCATTTTTCTTTTTCACTACAACCGGATTTGCTAACCAGTCGGGATATTTTACTTCTTTGATGAATCCTACATCTAGCAATCTGATGACCTCGCTATTGACAGCGTCGGTCTTGTCAGGTCCGAATTTCCGACGCTTTTGGCGTACTGGTTTATGATTTGGGTCCACATTGAGCTCGTGCGAAATTATATTCAGATCGATTCCGGGCATGTCAGTTGTTGTCCATGCGAATGAATCGGAATTTTCTTTGAGGAATGTTGTTATTTGTTCTTTTTGGGATCTGGTGAGCTCGGATCCAATTCCTACTTTCTGGTTAGGATGAGACTCGTTGATCACGATTTTCTCGATAAAGTCTTTGCGAGGTCCGATACTCCCTGGACCACTTTTCTTTTTAGCTAGTTGGTATTTGAGCTCGTCTTTTCGTTGTAGTTGGTATATGGCGCTTTCTTTTGCGATCTGGAAGCCTGCCATGTAGCACATTCTGGATTCCCTTTGACTTCCTTTAATTGTTGCGATCCCATTTTGGGCTGGAAATTTTATGCATTGGTGGTATGTCGAGGATACGACTCTCATTGAATGTATCCAGGTCCTTCCCAGGATGGCATTGAATAGGGCTGGCTTATCTATAACCGTGAATTCGACTATTCTTCTTACTCCAGCTGCTATTACTGGGAGTCGTATTGTTCCGAGAGATAGCGTGGTTTCCCCGGAGAAGCCGGTTAACACCATCTTATTTTCTTCGATTTCGCGATCCGGTATATTCATTTCCCTAAGAACGCTTAGGAGGATGAGTTCTACAGAGCTCCCCGTGTCTACAAGCATTTTAGTGAGCTCGTATTCGCCCACTTCTAGCATGATGAGGAGGGCATCGTCATGTGGAGAATCTAGTTCAAAAGCTTCGCTTTCCCAGAACGAAATTTGTGTGTTAGGTCCCTTGAATGGGTTCCTTTCACGTGTGTCGGTGTTTACCCTTCGCTGATGTTTCTTGATTGAGTTTACGGAGTTGCGGCATAGCTGGGATCCTCCGTGAATAAAGTTAATTCTTTTCTTCATGCTGGGAGGAGGTAGGTCCGTTTCCCTATTTTTTGGGGGATCTCGCCTCGTCTCCTCCTCGGATGAACGTTCTCGTTTACGATCATCCTCAGATGGGCGGTCCCGTCTTTCATCTTCTCGTGCTGGGTAATAATTCTTCCTTGGAGGAGGTTTTTCCAGCTCGATTTTTCCCAGCTCCCCTGCTGCGAACTTAGCAGCGAGCTGCTTCTTCACCTCGTGGCACTCCTCCGTGGAGTGGACCTTGATCCTGTGGAAGTCGCACCACTTGCTTGGATCGTAAGGCTTGAATCTATTGCGAGGTGGGCTACCTACTGAGTATGAGTGTATCCCCTGGCTTTGTTTTGGATCCTGGGAATCCTTTCTCCCGGATTTTTTAGATCCTTGGGAGTTGGTTGTCTGAGATTGTCTAGCCGAGGTTGCAGGTGCACTTGCTTCCTCGAGGATAATCTAGCGCGAAGCGCGATGTAATGCATCGTCTAGTGATACCGGCTCCCGGACTGTAAGCTCCTAAAAGAATTTCGAGGTCTTCAACAATCCGTTTTGGAGGGCTTTCAAGGCCGTTGGGTTGTGTAGATCGGCGATTTTCGCTTTGATGGGTTTAAAGCTGTCAATATACGTCCGTATTGAATCGCCTGGCTTTTGAGTGAGAACCCACAGGTCAGCCTCCGAGGTCTCGATCTGGATGAATACAGAATATTGTTTCAAAAATGTAGCTTGAAGTTGTGTGAAGTTGTCTATCGAGTTTGGTTTCAAGGAGGTGAACCATTCCAGGGCCGAATCTGTTAGATTTTCGGCGAAGAAACGGCAGCGTGCTGATTCGAGGTCACCCCCGGGTAATCGCACCCTTGAAAAGGCGAATTTGAAGCTTCTCATGAACGCNNAACCATTCCAGGGCCGAATCTGTTAGATTTTCGGCGAAGAAACGGCAGCGTGCTGATTCGAGGTCACCCCCGGGTAATCGCACCCTTGAATAGGCGAATTTGAAGCTTCTCATGAACGCCTTTGGGTCAGTTTCCCCGTTGTATTTGGGAAATCGGATGTTTCCGACGTCGCCGAGCAGAGGGCTCACGATTTGTGAGGTGAATGGGGTCTGGTTGACCTCGTCAATCACCCTGTCTATTTCAGGTGCTGAGCTTATAGCAGCGTGGACCTGTGATCTCATTCGCTGTAGCTCGGCATTCGTTTCTTCACAATACTTCTTGATTGATTCGATCCCATGTGAGCTGCCGGATCCCAAGTGGTTTTCGTTATTGCTTGAGAAGTGGGGCAGGGATCCCCCGGCAGGTCGGATCTCGTTTATGTTTCCAGAGCGGATCTGATTGGTTGGTAGATCCGAGATCGGATCTACCCCTGGTAAGGTCACTGTTGGCGTAACCTCTCCTTCCGCAACCTGGGTCGTGGAATGAGTGAATATGGGGTTTAATATCGTCGAGTTGAGCTGCGAGGTGGTGGCTGAGCCGACCATCCTGCTGGTTAAGGCGTTGATATTGGAAAAGTTTAGCCTTATCACCGGTGGAGGTGGGAACGGCAATCCTCCCTGCCAAGAGGTACCTGCCCGATTGGCTCTTTCGAGGTCATCCTGGCGTGCTACCATTGAGCGATTCTGCTATATGAGGCACGATATTAGGTTCCGGATCTCATCTATTTGATCCGGAGCCGTTTGGTTCAAGGCCGGAGGTCCCGATGGGTCGACAATGTCGTTGATCCCTGTCGAGATACTTGCTTCCGAGGTGATAATGGGAACATTTATTGTTCCATCCAGGTTTCCTGAAGTGGCGTCGGCGGGCTGGGTCATGGGAATGGAAGTGTTTACGACTCCAGATGATGTAGATACCGCCGTACTTGTTGTGTCTGCCATCCTCTTCTTTGAGTGGTTAATTTCGTAGGTTACCAAGAGGAAGTTGTTTTGCTCTTCCCCACAGACGGCGCCAAATTGTGAGAGCAGAATCTCACAACCTCAATTCCCGATTTTTCAGGTCGTATGTTCTTGAGAGTTATTTAGAAAATCAAGAGAAAAATGTATATTATCTTTCTTATTCGAGAATTCGGTCCTCTTTACAATAACGAGGTCACTTTCATTTATACAAGCCTCAGAAAATATAAACGTCTACATCTTAATTTCAAACTTGGAATTTAATTCGTAATCTTGTCTTTAAATGCAAGGCTTGATTCTTGGAGGTGACATAATTATGTTTGACCTTGCTTGGGTTTCGGTCGAGCTCGTACTGATGTCTTCCTGCAAGCTCACTTCCTTCCCTGCGAGCTCGCTGTTTCCAGCATGCTCGCTGCTCCCGTCATGTTCGTTTTTAGCTTGCGCCTTTCTTGCCTCAGCTCGTAAACAGCCTCGTGAAGCCTTGTCGTGGGCTGAGCCTTCATTATTGAGCATGCTTAATCGAGCTGGGCTTTAGGTGTGAAATTTAGGCCCAACAACTACCATGCTCATTGGGACCACTGGTGTTTGGAAAGTGCTTGGTATACCTTGGGGAAATCATAAGCTTAATACCGTTGACAATTTCTAAGAGACTCGGCATGACAAACTACAAGAGCACCAGGATATCATTAGTGTTGGCGGATAGATGAATCTTATTCCCAATAAGAATTTTTGAAGATTTGCCTTTGAAGGTGGGGAATTGTGTCATTCCAACTGACTTTGTGGTGCAGGAAATGGACGAAGAGTTGTATTATCATATCATCCTAGGAAGACCCTTCTTGGCCATCACCGGAGCAATCATTGATATGAAGAAGGGGATGATCAACCTCCATTTGGGAGGTTGTGTGCTCAAATTTAACATTGAGAAGACCAACCATTGAGAGGAAAACCTTTTCCATAGAGGTCTATGAGGATCAAGATGATGAATACCTTGAGGGATATCAGTTGGAGGATGCCTTGGAGATGACTTTGACCATGAGTGAAAATATGTTTGGAGAGTTAGAAATAGGGACATCAACCTATGGGAAGATCCTCGACTTGTACAAGCCCTTGAAAGGAAGTACTTGCTTCCTAGAACTGGTAGAGGAGGAGCTTCAAAGCAAGGACCATGACACTATTAATGGTAAGACTAGTGTGGGGGACGATTGGAGCGAGTTCAATGCACAAAATGTGGATCTCAAACCCCTTTCCGATGGGCTAAGGTACGCAATTCTTTGGACTTAACTCCACCTATCCCGTGATAATTAATGATGATTTAAGTGATTATCAAACTTCAAAACTTTTGCGTGATCATATCATCCTAGGAAGACCCTTCTTGGCCATCACCGGAGCAATCATTGATATGAAGAAGGGGATGATCGACCTCCATTTGGGAGGTTGTGTGCTCAAATTTAACATTGAGAAGACCAATCATTGAGAGGAAAACCTTTTCCATAGAGGTCTATGAGGACCAAGATGATGAATACATTGAGGGATATCAGTTGGAGGATGCCTTGGAGATGACTTTGACCATGAGTAAAAATATGTTTGGAGAGTTAGAAATAGAGACATCAACCTATGGGAAGATCCTCGACTTGCACAAGCCCTTGAAAGGAAGTACTTGCTTCCTAGAACTGGTAGAGAAGGAGCTTCAAAGCAAGGACCATGACACTATTAATGGTAAGACTAGTGTGGGGGACGATTGGAGCGAGTTCAATGCACAAAAAAGTGGATCTCAAACCCCTTCCTGATGGGCTAAGGTACGCAATTCTTTGGACTTAACTCCACCTATCCCGTGATAATTAATGATGATTTTAGTGATTATCAAACTTCAAAACTTTTGCGTGAACTGAAAAGATTTAGAAAATCTATAGGTTCTTTACTAGAAGACATCAAAGGCATTCTACCATCTTTGTGCATATATAGAACCCATTTAGAGGATAAAAACAAAACATCAATTGAGCATAAAAAAATGTTGAATCCAAACTTGAAAGAAGTGGTTAAGAAATAAATTTTGAAACTACTTTAATTGGGGATAATCTATCCAATCTCGGATAGCACTTGGGTTTCCCCGATTCATGTAGTTCCAAAGAAAGGCGGTGTCACAGTCATAAAAACGAAAATGATGAATTGATACCCACTAGATTCATAAATGGTCATAAGATGTGCATTGGTTACAGAAAACTGAATTCTTCAATTAGGAAGGATCATTTCTCTTTGCCATTCATTGACCAAATGCTAGAAAAGGTACCAAACAATTCCTTTTATTGCTTCTTTGATGGATATTAAAATTTCTTTCAAATTTTATCCACCCTCAAGATCAAGAGAAAACGATTTTTACATGTTCTTATGGTACATTTGCTTATCGAACAATGTCATTTTGACTATGTAATGCGCCGGCAACTTTTCAAAGATGTATGATGTCTATCTTCTAAAAATTATGTGAACTTATTATGATTACTTGATGCCAATTTGAAATCAGATCAAGGATGTGATCCCAGGACTCACGTTTCTCAAATTTGAATTCTATTTAATTCCCCTAATTTATGTATTTAGTAATTTTAGTTTATTTTGTATTTATGTCTAGATTTACTTTTGTTTGACAGCTAGCTCTATAAAAGACTTTTTCTAGTCATTGTAAAATTCAGAATTGAATTGAATAAAAATCAGAGAGTGCTTTTTTCTTAAAGCTTTTATGCTTTGTTTTGCTTGTATAATTTAGTGTGTGGAATCATCTTAAAATATAAGTGTGGATCATTAGAGTATTGTGTGAGATTTCTTTACTCTTTTGTTCGTGTGGAATAATAACTTGTGCGATTCAAGTTGTTCTTTCATGTGTTGATTTGTGTGATTCAATCAACAACAACTCCATCTTCACCAACGTCTCATCTTCCATTTCAAGCCGCAAGCCTTGAAATCACTTGATCTATAAGAGAGGTGAATTCCGATCTTCCCGTTTTGATTGTTTTGATGACAAGAAATTTTTGTATGTGATTATGGATTGGAGAAACATAGGACATAATCAAACTAAGAAACAAAACTTAAGACTACATAGAAAGAAACAGTGAAGAGTCTTCTTCTGGCTTTAGCAATTAGAAAATCTCAATTGTACGGATTGTGTTTGGATCGGTTTGGATTCCGTTGGTTCGGTTAAAATGCACACTTCAAACAATTTTGAAAAAGATATTTACTAAATTCTCTTTAGAACTTTTTTTTTTTTTTTTGTGAAAAATCACAGCTTGATTATGATTATATTGATGATTTTATTTGATTCCCAAGCTCAAATTGTTCCTCACAAATTTGCCAATGCTTTAATAGCTAATTACCATTGTGTGCCATAGGTTTGTCTTATGTGATTTATGTCCCAATGTGTATTAGGTGTAGACATTTCGATTTATTTTTAGTTTCGGTTTGGCTTGGCGCAGTTAATTTTATTCTAATAAAATTAGGCATGGTATTCGGGTATCCGTTCGGGTTTTGAACGGTTCTTTCAGGTTTCAGATACCCAAATTTTAGAAGTTTAGAACCCATTTAGGTATTTTCTTTTTTGGATAGGGTTTGGTTCGGTTCCGTCCGGTTTCGGGTACCCGAAATTCATCTCAATTTTCGAAAAAATCTAAAAAAAATTATTTAATTTAAATAAAATTTGGTTAAATTTTGCAAAAATTATATAATTTTGACAAATATAACTAAAGATTTCGAGTACTTTGATTCTTTCAGTCTAAACATAACTAATATTTAAAGTTTATTATAATTGTAATTTTGAGTATTTTGGTTATTTCAAAACTAAATATACATAATATTTTTTAAAAACATTTTTTATAAATAACTTTTTTAAAATGTTTTTATATATTTATTTATTAAAAACGTTTTTAGAAATTGTATTTAAAATAAAATTTTTTTATATATGTATTTTATAAAAACAATGTTTTGGTTTTATACAAATATTTGATTTATGATGATTTATATGATTTTTTAAATGATCCCATTTTTTTTTGTAGGTCTTACGGTGAATTCGATCAAGACCGTCCTAGCGGTTCGAGGCAATTGAGGCAGAGGGGTACTTCCGCAGGTCCGAGCTCGAGTACTGTTCCGCCTTCGTCTATTCCAGACACAGAAAGTGTAGCTCAACCGAGGATCATGACCATCGAGGAGCTCGTTCAACAGCCGGGACGAGAATTACTAAAAGTTCTCGATCTGGAACTCCGCATTTCGAGATCTACTTGGTAATACATTTTTTTTTCTTAATTAATGATTTTTTTGGTTTGATAACCGATTTTAAATTTATTTTTTCATAGGTTTGGAATCTCCGGGAATGGCATTAGCAAGTCGATTCTGAAGATGTTGCAAAGCATCCTCGACAAACCATACAAGAAATTTTCCGATATTCCGTCAGACGAACAAAACATGTGGTTTCGTACGTTTACGGTAAGTGAGAATTTATTTATTTTTTGTTATATATTTAGAGATTTTGTTAACATCTTTATTTCTATTTCTTTTTTGTAGCAAGAGTTTAATTGGAAACATACGATCATGAAGACGGTGGAGACGGAATTTTTTTCGGAGGCTAGGATGCAATTCTCGCGCAACATGAACGAGTGGAAGAATGCTTGGAGAGAGGGGAAAGATAATCCAAAATGCTTGAACGCGGATGTGTATACGGACTACATCCCGTATTGGCAAGAGCTGAAGACCGTATCTCTATCTCAGACTAACTCCAAGAACCGGAAGAGTCGCCGAAACGGGAAGGGAGAAGCTATCCACAACAACGGGGTAAAGAGCTTCAAGACAACCGAAATCGAAATGGTAAGTATTTTTGCGGTTTTTAGTTTTTTTTTATAAGAAAACGATTATCTTTAACGGTTTTATTTATTTTGTAGACGGAGGAATACGATGAAGTTCTCAATCACCTGCAAGTGATGGTGAGGACGCACACCAACAAGAAGACGGACCGAATTGAAGATGGAGCCGTTAGGGAGATCGTTGAAAAGGTGACGAAGGTGCAAGACGAGATTCTCATCCAGAGATCGTAGGACGACTTCACCGGATCCAACGAAATCAGTCGGGCCGAGATGAACGACCTAGTCCTCGGGTTAAGTAAAAAATATAGATTATTATTTCAATTTAGATAATTATTTGTTAATAAAAATATAATGTTTTTTATTGTTTTCGTAGGAGGTACCCGTTAAAAAAGTCGTCGGCCGGGGTTGGGTAAGCTTGCGACCCAACGAGCATCTTCTTCGGCCAGTTTTTCGATCTATCCAGACCATATCCGGCAAAACGAAGAGTTACAGGAGAAGGTCACAGTTTTGGAGGGCGAGTTCTCGACTCAGAAAACGAAAAGCGAGAAAATGAACGAGTGGTTCAAATCAAAGTTCGATGATTTCCCAACATTTTGATTTCGTTTTTTTTTGTGTGTAATTTTTCAACTTTAAAAAACTTTTAAAAATTATGTTATTTTGTAATATTGTTAATTATATACATAATTTTCCATTTTCGTTTTTTTAAAATTATTTAATTTAATAAATAAAATTATTTTATTTTAAAAAATTTACAAATTTTTTAATACCGTTGGAAATCCCTCGGAAAATTCCGAGGGATCGACGATCGATTTCCGAGGGATTAAAGATCGATCGCTCAGATTTCCCTTGGTTTTTATGTCCTCGAAATTACGTTGGAAGTCTTCCGGACGTACTAGTCCTCGAAAATCCCTCGGAATTATCCCCGACGGATTATGCCTCGGAAATCCCTCAGAATTATCCCCGACGGATTATGCCTCGGAAATCCCTCGAAATTATTCCCGACGGATTATGCCTCTGAAATCCGTCGGTAAATTTGTCCTCAGAAATCCGTCGGAAAATTTGTCCTCAGAAATCCGTCGGAAAATTCCGAGGGATTTCCGACGGATTTCCTTTTCCGAGAAGATAGATCCGAAGGCCAAAATTCGTCGGATTCCCGTCGAGAATGGCAGTTTCTGACGGAATACCAACGGATTTGGCCGTCCTAAACGGGCTGTTTTCTTGTAGTGCGATATATAATTATATTTCGTATATTTTGGATACCCGTTCGGGTTTTGGTTCGGTTCGGTTCGGGTACCTGAAATATTTTATAAAAGGAACCATTCGGGTATTTATAACTATTCGGTTCGATTCGGTACCTTCTAATTCGGTTCAGTTCTGGTTCGGTTTTTCGGTTCCAGATATTTTGTCTAGACCTAAATAAAATTCTAGATGAACTCAAAACGAAGTTAGCTGCTTCAGTTTGATTTAGTTTGGTCTAATTTTAATTTAGTTCCGTTCAAAATCAACAAAACAAATATAAACTCAATTCAGATAAACACCTAAAAGCAAAACTACGAAAAAACTAAGAAAAACCCCAATTACTTAGTTCAGCTGATAACCAGGAATATGCAACGACTTCATCAATTTTTTAATTTTAAGATTGTTTATTACACTATCGTATTTTGTTTTATAATTTCTAAAAATTGTAAATACATTTAGATTAATATAATATTAAAAACCGAAATAAAAATAGTTTGAAATAAGCATTACAAACGCATAGAATCAAAACATGGCATCCAAAAATATTGTTCTTTATTCGGTACTTTCAGGTTATGAAGGGTGTTGATGTAATGTAGATCGCTCCTGAAATAAGACAGATATTTTTTTCAGGATTAAGCTGGTATTTTTTTCAAGGAGGCATTGTAGGATCAATAATGGGAATAAGAAATCTACGTAAAAGTCTTTCTTTTGCATACTGAATTAGAAGAACTCATATGGGTCAGACATTGTATGATTGAAAATCAGAAGACATCGATAGCTTTCGCAACAAGTGAAGATGGTGTCTATACCAGATGAGTGGCCTGATTTCTTAATACATTTAAATGAATTCGGGAAAAGTAAGAAAGTGTTTACTTTTTCTGTATCTCGCTTATCCAACGTGCAAACAACACAAAAACGGATAAGTTAGCACAGAGTGTTTGGGTATACCCTTTAGATATTGCATGTATCGACCCAGTATTCCCGGTTTGAATTTCTAAACTGTTCTAGATATTAATATTGTTAACAAAAAAAACATAGAAAATAACTCGAGTTATGTGGTGGGATGTTTGCCATTCATCTTTGATCACCATTTCCTTCATCCATCAAATACAAACGACATCAAACTCCTCTCACACATATTAAAGATTCTTATGTTAGCTTATAAAACTAAAATTTAAATGTAAAAATAAACCATGACAAAGTCTTGGAGGCGGTGTAAGAAGTAGATGTCGGGTTGGAGGATTCGAAAGACACTATTCCAGAGGGTGGCAAAATTTGCTACTAATATACGGCTCTGTTATGTTTGGAGTCGTAAAACAGTGACAAACTAAAATTGAAAATAAAAAAACTTCTCTAAAGGTGGGTTAAACTCGAGAATGTGAGACTAAATCTTGGTTTATTGATTGGTGAGTAGCCATTAGATTGCTCGTATCATTCGATTGATACTCCGAAAATGAAATATATATAGACATGCGTAAAATTTGTCACTAATTTGCAACTCTAATATGTTCGGAGTCAGAAAATAGTGGCAAACAAAGATTGAAAATAAAAGATGGGTTCAAACCCGAGAATTGGACTAAATCGTAGTCATCGGTAGGTAGTCATTAGACCACTCATATTATTCGGTTGATACTCCGCAAATGTAATTTATACAGACATGTACAAAATTTTCCACTAATTTGCAACTATGTTATGTTCGGTGTCGCAAAACAATGGTTAATTAAACGCTAAGCCCTAAATGTCATTTATTTAAGATTATATAGAATTTAACATGGAATGGTAACATTTTAATATGTTTATTTCATATTGTTTGATTTCCTGTATGTATAATCTGTAATTTTTGTAAAGTATAATTTAACAGAATCAACTTTTATTGTAATCTTTAAATTTAATAGAATTTATCAAATGAGTTTTGGACTAGTGGCAAGTTCTCACTCCAAAAATTGTTCGTTTCTTGATCTCCTTAATTCGATTCTTATTTGGAATGAAGACAACTGTTTCTCATATGGGAAATTAACGAAATTGTAGAATGCTAATTTCTTACATTGGTTACGAATTTCTTCCAAATTTTGGGACATGGTCATGAAATTTGTATTTAATAATAAAAAAAAAAGTGCTGCGTACGTACAACTAGCTGCCAAAAACTATGTTTGAGTTTAAAATAAATCATAGTTAATTTAGAATGATTAGATATAGAGGTCAAAATCTTGAAAGACAAGCAGGAAATATTGTCTAACTACTCACGCAGGAAACTCGATGCCCCTTTCAGAGTGGTTGCAGAGTAGATTAGTTATTATTCTAGAAACTTTACATAATCTTCATAACTTAGACGTGCATCTCTGTGTTTTATATGCATATAAATAAATATTATCATATTCTTGATATAAGAAATCAACTTATTATATACTTTATAACGAAAAATTAGCTCAATATTTTGAAAATGATTATACTAATTGCTTTCAAAGTCTCATCTCTCTCTCTCTTCACTCTCCCTCTCTCTCTATATATAATTATATTGATTTGACTAGTAATACGAGAACATGGTAAAGTAGTTCACTCGCATAATGTTGATATTGTATATGGAAGAAAAATTAATGACGAATAATTTTATGTAGTAAAACTATAATATATTGAAAAATTATGTACACAAATCTAACATATATTTCGTATCGTTATAAAAAAAAAACATATACGTCGTGTCTAATTACATAAAAGTCAAAACAGAAAGGAACGTATGTTTGATCACACCTTACAAGACACTAAAACGACGAACAAAACAAAGAAATTTTTTTTTACGAAACGTATCTCGACTAGACGTGCGTATATATATAGATCCCTAATAACAGAATTTATTAAAAACATTAAGCCAAGAGTAATTAATTAAGAAATATCGTTGATGAGGCTTTCGTCGAAACAAAAGTCAGGCCAATAAAGGGACGCCGCGTCTCCACCACCATAGCTTGAGCTGCTGCTTGCGTCCGCCAGATTGTTGTGAGGGAGAGAAGGCGTGCCATTGTTAGTGTTGTGGTCCATAAGAGAAGGTAGTATCCATGAAGATGGATCATCATTATCATGATCTTGATCTATAAAGTGATCTTCATTATTCAAAGGTCTTTGGAGATTGAAAGAGACATGATCAAGAAGTGGGTCACCTTGTGATGGTAGCTCACTAGGACTATTGTTTAAATGGTATTGTTGTTGTTGGAGTGGTTGGGTGGTTGGATCAATGATGGACCCGGGTGGAAATAAACCTTGATTTTGATCGTTAGCCTCGAGTTCAAGAGACGAATCAAAACCCGGGTTTTGGTCTTTATTCCAAGAGACCATGGAGTTTAAGAGGTTCATGGCATGGTTCTGATCGATATCGAGAATACTACTCGGGCTATTGTTGTTGTTGGATAATGAAGCCGAAGAGTTAAGCATACATTGGAGATATTGTAGCTTGGCTAGTTGAGCTGCCTCAGCTTGAATGGATGAGAATTGTGATGTTTGTTCAATGAGATCTTTAAGATTTGCTAAGGCTATGAGCTGAGGTAAGCTTGCGAAGAGGTCGGTTCTTGGCTGATGAGTCACGGGATCGATCCCCATTTGGATCAATTTCTTCTTTAGATGTGTGTTCCAAAAGTTCTTGATCTCATTATCAGTACGTCCTTGCAAATGTGTTGCAATAGCGGACCATCTATACATGAAAAAAAATTAATTAATTATTCAAAATGATCTAGACATGTGGTTTAATGGTTTGTGCTAGTGTTGCCGTTGTATCTCGATTTCATACTTGCATATATATTGTTGAAAAAAAATTCAGATACAACGTCAACACTAACACAAACCATTAAACTAATACTCCCTCTGTTCTGAATTAAATGGTGTTTTAGTAGTATGCACACAAATTAAGGAAACAATTAATTTTTGTTTTTTTCTATACTAAAACCTCATTTATTATTCATCTGAACCAATGAATAAATAGTCTATAAAATGTAATTGGTCAAAAATAATAAAAAATCATTTAATTTTGCATTGGTAAGTGAGAACATCACTTAATTGTGGAAAAAAAAAACTCTCTAAAACATCAGTTAATTCAGAACGAAGGGAGTATGTTGAAAACACTTACTTATTCCCAAGAATGGAATGGAGATGGAGGATTGTTTGCTCTTCTTCCGCGGAAAACTTTCCTCTTTTGATATCTGGTCTCAAATAATTTGTCCACCTCAGTCTACAACTCTTTCCACACCGATTCAAATCTGTGAAAATAGAGAAAAAAGTTTCAAAACTGTCCAAATCTAGATACATGCAAGACCATTATACGAATTTATACAAACCGATGAATTGAGTGAAGAGAATAGGAAAGGAAGAAACCTGCGAGCTTGGGGAGGGCTCTCCAGCTTCCATGACCATGTTTATGAATGTAATCAATAAGCTTTTGATCTTCTTCGGGAGTCCATGGCCCTTTCTTTAGACCATTCTCATCGCAACAAGGCGACCTCCCCATATCTCTAGCTCTCTCTCTGATTATGTTGTCTTATCTCTCTTCTAAGACTACCAAAGCTTGAGGTTAGGACTTGGTATTTATATACAGTTTCGTGGAAGATTGATGATAAGTTTACATATATTAGTTGATAATTCTTCGGCGTTTCACTTGGCTTTCTTTAATGTAATTTGTTTGACTATAATGTTTTTTTGTTTTGTTTTTGGTGTTTTTATTAACTAATTTCCTAGGCAAAATCTATGTCGCCGTTTCTTTTGATACTATGAGCTGACGTATTTTTCATGCATTTTGTAAAGAAAACAAATCTTTTGTTTAAGAAAAAAAAAATCATATGGTTAATAATTTCATTACAGCTTTTAAGCAATTAAAACATGGGAACTATTGTTAACTCTAATTAAGCTCAAACATTGACAAATGTCACTCCCAGATTTAAAACGCTAGTGCATCACGTAGAGTGTGATCCAGGTCATTTTAAATGTAATAGTTGATAAAAGCACGCACGATATTCAAATTTGTGGTAGAATGATGTGTAAAAGAGCAAATACCTCATAAAGTGTTAAAGGAGAATGTATGATACTGATTTGCTGATGCATCCATGTTGCGTCAATGTTAATATCAAGGCTAAACGTATGTACTGTCTAGGGTAAAATATGCTCGACAATAAGTCAATAACAAGCTATAGTTGATCAGTTGTTAAATTATATTTATCATAAAAAAAAGTTGTTAAATTATATATATTCTTGAATTTTTCTTTATGACAAAATTTGCTATGGGTTTTTTGAATTGTAAATTGTAGCCAATAAATATATAATATTTTGTTACATCTTTTATGATTAAGTATAAAAAAAATTCCTACTATATATTTCCATTGAAGTTTTGTCACCAGATATCTGTTTCAAGTAGCCATTAATTCACGTAATTTGGCAAGAGAGAAACCAACAAAAGTATGGAGAACCTCCATCACTACTACAAAAACTGATCCAACTTCTAGACAAAACAATGAGAAACCGCATAAGGTCACTCTAAAGAACTGGATATACAAACATTTCACGAAAGGATTGGTGTTCTGGTTTGCCTCGAGAAACATAAGTTAAAGAATCATATATGCCTTTTACTCTTTCAAAGCATATCTAATCTCAACTAACATATGCATATAATATAAAGCGTATGTTTGGGTTGAATAAATTTTATATTGACTTCAAAAAAAATGTATGACAAATATTTTGTAGATTAGTTGTGATTATTTGTGTGAAGCAACTCTGAGACGAATTGCGACATGTTAATGATTGATTTACGACACATTTTTATTTTAAAAATCCATTAAAAATGGGTCTCGTTGTTAATTGCAAATTTTGGTTGCTACTATAATATGTCACAAGTATTTTGTTGATCTTTTGTAATGATAGAACATCTTCTATACATATAAACTTTAAAGGTTTCTACTGATAAACACATATTTTTCATAACTAAAAGAAAATAATTTTAAAATTTTGAAAGTTTAATTGTACAACCCTAAATCTAAAAAGAAAATCAAGAAAATCTACAACCCTAAATCTAAAAGTACAGAAAGAAAATGTTACTGATTAATGTATACCGCTATGGATTTTTTTGTTTTTTTTTTGTAAAGAATGCAATTGTTTAAACAATATATCTAAAATTAAGGGCAAAAGGTTACCGAGTGTCTCCCTCAAAATATGTTTAGAAGATGTGGTCATATTGAGCACAATATCCGTGAAGTGTCTCCCTTGTGGTAATGCATTGTTTCTGGGGGTTTGGTAAATCATATCTATATAAAAAAAATCTTCTTTCGTAGATGGATTAGATAAGCTATATTTATTTTGAGCATGCAGATCATTTAAATACATATTAAGTCAGCATTCAGATGTGAATGAATTTCAATTTATCTTGTAGAAATATGATTAAATGAGTATGCATTATATAGTTTCTAGTTCTTCACTGGTAAGTAAATGTATATGTCGGATATGGGCATTTATAACCGTTTTTTTTTTTTTTTGATATACGCCATCGGCTATCCGGTCGGCTCCGAGTAGGAACGCACCTAAGTGCTACAGAGTGTACTTCAATACCTCCGTAAGGGGTATGTACCACCATGCCTGGCCTCAAGTTTAATACATTCCGACTAAGTGACAGCGGGTGACCCAGCCGCCTGCATTATGGACCACCATATAAATCAATTGGGCCGAGGCCCAACGGACAGTTTCCCACAAAGCAATGTTTATTAGCGAATGAGGAAGATCGAACACAAGACCGAGTGTTTAATCCCGTCTCGCAGCTCGCCCTACCACTCGCCCACCACCTTGCAGGCTGCATTTATAACACTCCCCCCCCNAATATGGGTAGATGATATATGATGACACAAATCAAGCGCGTGTGGTACATTGGTTTATTCGAATTGGGCAATGATTTGTTATAAAGATTTGAAGATTAAGGATCGAGTTTCACCCTTTATGAAAATTGTTGTGGTTTCTTTATTACTGTAAACGCTTTAAATAGCAAGAATATCTGGTTTTCTATAAATTTACCCCCCTTAGAGATTAGAGTAGGTTTTGGTACAGGACGATTCAGTTATACTTTTACTTCCTCAAACTACTCATTTTGAATAGAATTACTACAATTAATCAATTCACCGCTATAATAATTTAGCATTAAAAGTTACCAACATATGTGTTTTCTTTTTGTAATTCAGGGGTAGATTTTAAGCTCATGGAAAGGCCCAAACTAATTTCCTGAGGAAAGGACAATCCACAGATAGACCCTCTCCCGGGTATTTAAATGGGTCGTAAACAAGGACTCATATCTATGTGGGTGTCCAGGATCAATGTGTTGTAGTTTTGCGCAACAGGTGGATCGAACTCGAAGCGTGGTAGCACTCAAAACCCATCCCCTTACGTTGAGATTTTTGTAGATTTAGTCATTTTTTAAAGTTTTTTTAGTTTGTAACACTTTCTAAAACTATTTGCAAAACTAACATTTTTCGGTGTTTATGTCAATTTTGTTCTTTTATGTTCATGTACCATACACAGAAAGTAACAGGAGAATAAAATCGTCATTTTACATAAGTGACAAAAAAACAAAAACAAATTGTTAAAAACTAAGAGGTTAAAAAGTGACTAAATCTGCAAATAAATCTTTTACGTTGCAAGATTCACGTTACATCTTTAAAATTACGGTCAAAATCATACTTTTTGTTCTGTGGTATGAACCATTATTTCAGGAGCTAAATATACATCTTGTTCATGGAAGTTTGTACTTGTTTTTTATAGACGGAAAATATCATGGGAGTTTAGTAACCAGACAAAATTATCTATTCCCAAATTGACAATTAAAATTGGGTATTTAGGTAATATTAAAACGAGTTGGTAAAGGGGAAACCAAGGTGAACTTAATGAGATATTTAGTAATAATTGTATTTAACAAAAAATCCAATAATAATAGTAAGTTTGGTCAACAAAGATGTGAAAGCCAAAAACAAAGAATTACGTGGTTGGACTAAAGGAACCTTTCCCATGCACGCAAGACGACGATCATTGTTTTGTCATCTAATGCATGGCTTCTTCTAACTCCATCACTTCTACGTACCAACAATGTATATATACCACCTGAGTTTTGTATTTGGTACGTGTGCCTGAAAATGAATATCTCCGTTCCCACTATCGTTTTTTTGTAATACAAAATTTGGACTATTTTTTTTTCTGCGTTTCATCTTTGTGCAGGGCTATTATAACATTCTTATTTTTGGTATATGGTGGTGCATGTGGAGAAACTTAAAAAAATTGATTTGATTATCTATATCACCAAAGCAGGCCGGATTCACAAATGTTTTGGACCATATACCACTGAAAAAAAAAGTTCTCTATGATAAAGAAAATTAAAAATTTAGGGCTCTCTTTTATAATTTTTTTTAGGATAAGGATCCTAAAACATATGAAAAAATTATTGCATCATGTGCTTTAGCACCGTGAGCACTACCCAAGAGCTGGCACTGCACCAAAGTACAATTATTTTTCGGTCACTTGTCCATAGAGAACTCCAAAATTAAGCGTGGTTGAGCTGGAGCAATTTAAAAATGGGTGACCTACCGGAAAATGATTTCTAGTACCGTGCGAGTGAGGACATAACTGTAAGCGCAAAAACTACTGAGACAGAAACTGGAACACAATCTGACACATGAGTTTTCTTTACAAGAATATATTACTAGCCAATCTTTTAAATGCACTTACAAGTTTCACCTAAAACGATCTATATATGACAAGCTCAAGACACACTTTGACTTGTCTAACTAGCCTCACACGTTCAAGGATCTATACACGATCCAAGAACCCTATAGACAAAACCCATGAGCACATTAGCTTTGATCTCTTACAAGACAACCAAAAAACCTATTGCCAAGAATTCTCTCTCATATTTGTGTTAAGCACGTACAATGCTTCAACACCCCTATTTATACACAATATAGACACGTGGCTAACCCTAGCCAAAATCCTCTCTTGGAGATAAAGTTAAATCTCCAAAAATATGTAATATTTCTTTTTTTCTCCTAAGAATAAGAAACTGAACTAGACTAATCTTCTAATTAACTTCAGAGAGATGCTTCAGAGAGATGCTTCAATTGAAAACTAACCACATAAGTTGAGATAGTCGTGTCGAGCTATGTATGCATACTGCTTCAAGTGCTGTGTTACTTCGTGACACACTTCAAAAGAAAAAGTGTTTGTTTTTAACTTTTGTGCTCACAAGCAGGGGGAGAGATAAAGTGGCTAGGAAAGAGAGCCTTGAATTGTGAGGGAGTAACCAAATCAGAGATTATGGGGGAGTCAAAGAATTTTTTTTTTGCTTGGATGCTTGTATGGTATGAGTGAATGATGTAGGTGCTTGTGAGACACACAAAGCTAAAAAAGAAGAGATTGAAGATGCACCTTTTGAGTTAGTCATTGTACCAGTTGAAGTAGATCACAAAGTGATACAAGAGAGAGCTACTAGGCGACTAATGACGAGAAACATAAGTCGAGGTCTGGATTGGACTTATGGATTGGGCTTAGAAGCTGTCATAGACATGCCAAGAGGGGTAGCTGAGCTAGATATATCTTGGAGAGGATATTGCAACTATGTGAATATTTCTTATTCTTAGTTGTATCACTCCCTGTTCTGAAACTGAAAGACTAATCTTCTAAAATAGTACGCTTCTTTAGTTCATCACATTCTGTTTGTTCTGAGCCGCTGTATGTACTAAATCCATTCCACTTCAGGGAAAAATACTCATTTAACACCAATTAACTGATTCTATGACCACATCAGTTTGAGTGTTGTACACTCTGAAGGCTGTACTACTTTCTGAGTAGCCCATAAACATTCCTTCATCACTCCTTCCATCGAACTTTCCGAAATGATCATTATTATTCAAGATGTAGCATTTGCATCCAAATACATGAAAGTAGCTTAGGCTAGGAGTCTTCCCTTTCCACAGCTCATATGGAGTCTTAGTCGTCCCCTTTCTGACATATACTCTATTGATGATGTAGCATGTTGTGTCTAACGCCTCAGCCCATAATTTTATAGGAACATTGTTGCCATGGGTCATTGCTCGTGCCATCTCCTGAAGAGTTCTATTCTTCCTCCCTACAACCCCTTTCTGTTGTAGTGTTCTTGGAGCTAAAAATTGATGTTCGATTCCATGACTTTCACAAAACATCTTCATGGACTCACTTTGAAATCCGCTACCATAGTCACTACGAATCCTCTTGATACCTCCTTTTTCGTCGATCAGCTGAAGTGCCCATATTTTGAAGCCGTCGGCTGTCTAAGATTTTTCACGAATAAATCTGACCCAAGTTACTCTATAATAGTCACCCACAAGAACAAGCACATACCTCTTGCCGGCTAAGCTGTCAACTTGCATTGTCATTAAATCCATGTGAACCAGATCCAACACTGCTTCCGTTTGCACATCTAGCACCTTCTTATGTTGAACTTTGACAAGCTTTGCTTTGTAGCACGAATCACAAACCATCTTGTTTTCTTCCTTGATCTGGGACACTCCTCGTACTATTTTTTTATTAACAAGAGTGGTGAGATTCCTTACATTCATATACCCAAGTCGTTGATGCCACAAATTGAGATCATATGTTGCATTGAAGCACTTACCTGAGTTAGCTTAGTTTTCCCACATGTAGCAATTATTCCCTGACCTGATTCCTCTCATAAAAACTTCACCATCTTTATTGATCGCCTTGAAATCTAATATAATGAAAGCAACTGTTAATCCCTCATCACATAGTTGACTTACACTGATTTGATTCGCTTTTAGCCCTTGAACCAGATTGACATTCATCAGCTAAGGTAGATTTGTATCACAAGTTCTTCCTTTTCCCTGAATGGCTCCATGATCCCCATCTCCATACGTCACATTTGCTCCTTTGATTTTCTTGATATGTTGTGTAACATACCCAAACCAAGCCCATTTCCTTTTTTTTGTGAAAAGTTCCACATCGAAACTTTCTCCAAAAGACCCTCCACCCTTCCCCCTATATAAAGAAGAGAGGGGAGCTCTCAAATCCCCACACCAAAAAAAGAGAGTCTGAGAGAGAGAGAGGGAGGTCGCCAAAGAGCCAACCACCCACCACCGGAGTTCGCCGGAAGTTCGTCGGAGTTTGCCGGAGCTCACCGGATTTCGTTGGAGCTTGCCAGAGCCGCCGCCACCGCCGATTTTCTCCGTCGTCTTCTCTATTCAGTCGCCTTCGTCAGATCTGCAAAAGGCAACGGTGAGGATTAGATCTAGGTTTTCCATACGTTGATTCATTCCTTTTTGGTATGTTGAGTCTAGATCTGATTAGGCTAGGGCGTGTTACGGAGTACGGATACGTTTTCTATGTGCATTTAGTTAGATCTGCATCTGTTTAACGAAATGAGTTAGGAAAGCATTATATGAAGAACATGCATCCTTGATTGTTCACCCTTTTGTGTGATCAGTGTGTGTAGTGTAGTTAGAATGAGGTGATCGTCACCGGAGAAGGGAACGGTGGTACGATTATGTTTGTTGTGAGCCGAGACTTGCGGAAGAAGTCAGTTTGCATCGGGGTGGGTCTTCCCGGGCCCAGAGAAATATGGTCTAAAGTGGACTGGGCTATGAGATGCCGTGTAAATATGGTCTGTGGTGGGCTTGGCTATCGAGATGCCGTTGAAGTTGGAGTATTCCCTTGCGTGTAAATTGTTTGTGCGCTGGTAGAGCGTAATGTTTGAGCTTGGTTAGATTTATTCTTAGCGTATTTAAAAAGTAATATTTGGATGTGTTGAAAGTGTAGGTTTAGTTCTCACTGGGTAATCCAAATTACTCATCTCTCTCTCTTCTTTTCAGGTGAGTCCGATGAGGACGAGTTTGTAGAACTAGATGAGTGATTCCGGTGTGGTGTGCGGTTTTGGGAGTTCGGAAGTTCTCCTTTGGGTTTTATTGGCATTTTCTGTTATTTCATTTAAAGACAATTATTCGTTATTTGCTTCGGATTCATGTAAGATTTATGTTGGATTTTTAAGACAATTATTTGGGATTTAATAAGAAGTATTATATAGAGCGTGGATATTATGTAATGAGTTATTGTTGTTAGCCGACACGTCGTCTTTACGGAGATAAAGAGGCGGGGTCGAGGGTGGCATTGCCGATTCATCTGGTTCCTTCGGGAAGGCGTGGTCGGGGTGTTACAAGTGGTATCAGAGCGGGTTTCGAGAGGAGTAATCTAGGTTAGTGGGTTTAGGTGAAATCGGATTTCAAAGTTTTCAAATGGGGATTTTTCAAAGTTATAAAACCACCACCTAGATGAGCCTCCAGTTATTATTGTTTTATTTTGCAAGGAGATCAGTCTTTACGGAACCAGACTGACTCACTTGCTATCGTGTGTGCCGATGTCGCCAAAAAGAGCACAAGGTTTGGAAGCTTTGGATCAAGCGTGTTGTTATGAAGGATCCGCGAGGCGTATAGCAAATGTGAGGTTCTAAGGAGGGCAATGAACAACATAGTGATTGGGTATCACGTGGTGAACAATGGAATGTTCCTACTAATAATAGTGTGTGCCCGAGAGAAAAGATCTGGAGGACGAGATCTTACAACGAGCATGCCAATCATGTTTGGGAAGCGCCCTAAAGTAAGTGATCGGAACCAGTGTGGAAGGACACCACACCTATACTTTTTCAAGGAGCATGTATGGGTTTAGATGATGATTATCTGACGGAAAAGATATCATAGGAAATGTAAGGCGTGTGGATGGTGAAAGCGAAGTTCATAGTTCCTAGTAGACTACACCAAGTACTATTACCCGAATGGAAAAGGGATATGGTGACAATGGAATATGCTACTGGTCAACCCAAAAGGATTGGCGGTAAGGATGCAACTTGGGTAGTTGCAACGCTGACCGAGTAAGGAAGAACGAAGAAGCAGAAATGGACAGGATAACTTGTATAGTTCAGTGAGGCTTTGGAACAAGCCTCGGATAATGGTCATCCGTCGAACAGAAGGGTGTAGAAAGAAGGACCCTTGTCAAATGCGCGGAAATTACCAATCTGGTCTGGTGTTAAGGGAACTCACTAAGGTTAGGTGGTAATTGAATTTTCCTAGGGAAAGTGAAAGGAATTCACTAAGGACGGTGAAAAGGAATTCACCAAGAATGTAAGGAGTAGTTGTTCACATTTGGAGCTATCCCTAGTGCAAAGACTTCAAAGGCGCGTTTAGAAGTAACTTCGGAGAAAACGGATGGAAACGTGAATCTCAATTGGAACGGGAACCCCGAAGAAAGTGTTAGGAAAACACTACGATGGCTTGATAGGTTGGACAACCTTGAAACGGAAATCAATTGTGTAATAAGAGTGAGCGCAACAGAAGCGTGGTGGTTCATAACCCACATGTCTCATGAAGCCATAAAGGTCGTGGCTATCATATATCTTCAACATGACGCAAGGTAAGGTATAAGAGTTTGTTCACGCGCAGTCATCACTCCAATGGCACATCACCAGGAGGACCAATGGGGAAGATCCATTTGGAAGTGGAGGATTCCCATCATGATTAGAATTGCTCGAAGGATGAGTGTTCTGTCTAAGCTTTCGAAAGTTAGCAACTTTGACACTAGACGTCCCATGTGTTCATACGGGTATGCATCGGCTTTAACCATACTCAAGGACAGAGATGGTATTTCGCTGTACGGTAAAGATAAACCATTTTTCCGCGAAATGGACGCTGGAAATTAAAGCACCACCCACCCACCCTTGTTATATGTGAAGCAGTAACCTTGCAAACAACCCCTACGAGGAGGACACTCCGGGGTTTGGACGGGATGTTACGAAGTTGGTTGGAAACCAAGTGGGGGAGAAGTAGTCACATGAATTCGAGGACGAATTCCGTTTAAGTGGGGGAGAATTGTAACATACCCAAACCAAGCCCATTTTTCCCCAAGCCCATTTCTTTTTTTTTGTGTGAAAAGTCCCACATCGGAACTTTCTCCCAAAGACCCTCCACCCTTCCCCCTATATAAAGAAGAGAGGGGAGCTCTCAAATCCCCACACCATAAAAAGAGAGTCCGAGAGAGAGATCGAGGGAGGTCGCCGAAGAGCCGACCACCCACCACTGGAGTTCGCCGGAGTTCGCCGGAAGTTCGTCGGAGTTTGCCGGAGCTCACCGGATTTTGCTGGAGCTTGCCGGAGCCGCCGCCGCCGCCGATTTTCTCCGTCGTCTTCTCTATTCAGTCGCCTTCATCAGATCTGCAAAAGACAACGGTGAGGATTAGATCTAGGTTTTCCATACGTTGATTCATTCCTTTTTGGTATGTTGAGTCTAGATCTGATTAGGCTAGGGCGTGTTACGGAGTACGGACACGTTTTCTATGTGCATTTAGTTAGATTTGCATCTGCTTAACGAAATGAGTTAGGAAAGCATTAGATGAAGAACATGCATCCTTGATTGTTCACCCTATTGTGTGATCAGTGTGTGTAGTGTAGTTAGAATGAGGTGATCGTCACCGGAGAAGGGAACGATGGTACGATTATGTTTGTTGTGAGCCGAGACTTGCGGAAGAAGTCAATTTGCATCGGGGTGGGTCTTCTCGGGCCCAGAGAAATATGGTCCAAAGTGGATTGGGCTATGAGATGCCGTGTAAATATGGTCCGTGGTGGGCTTGGCTATCGAGATGCCGTTGAAGTTGGAGTATTCCCTTGCGTGTAAATTGTTTGTGCGCTGGTAGAGCGTAATGTTTGAGCTTGGTTAGATTTATTCTTAGCGTATTTAAAATGTAATGTTTGGATGTGTTGAAAGTGTAGGTTTAGTTCTCACTGGGTAATCCAAATTACTCATCCCTCTCTCTTCTTTTCAGGTGAGTCCGATGAGGACGAGTTTGTAGAACTAGATGAGTGATTCCGGTGTGGTGTGCGGTTTGGGAGTTCGGAAGTTCTCCTTTGGGTTTTATTGGCCTTTTCTGTTATTTCATATAAAGACAATTATTCGTTATTTGCTTCGGATTCATGTAAGATTTATGTTGGATTTTTAAGACAATTATTTGGGATTTAATAAGAAGTATTATATAGAGCGTGGATATTGTGTAATGAGTTATTGTTGTTAGCCGACACGTCGTCTTTACGGAGATAAAGAGGCGGGGTCGAGGGTGGCATTGCCGATTCGTCTGGTTCCTTCGGGAAGGCGTGGTCGGGGTGTTACATGTTGCATGTTGCTTCGTATACCTGTCATATGACGTGAGCAGCCACTATCAAAATACCAGATTCTTAATCCACACCAGATTTTTGAGTAATCGTAGCCAAGTCTTGAAGTTTGGTCTGATGCACTTCTTGTGATTTTTTGAAATCCACTTTTTGTAGCACCACTTGATATATTTCTTGCCTGTTGCAGATCAGACTTCCTGGTTGCATGTTGCATATCAGAAATTTTTTTTTTTTTTTTTGCTGATGTAGACATCCTAAATACAGAGAGAACTCTCGTATTATATATAAAATTTTTCTTTTTCAGTTTTTGGGGAAACCATGTTTTATTATCGGTAATTGGCCTAACGAGAGATATGCATAAAATAAAAACCTTTCAAAAGATATCTTCAAAGGTGGCGATTTCTTATGATTGTAAAAAAGAAACCGACGATGGTTCATAGTATACTTAAACATGTTTTTAATGCATACATTTTTTAACCGAATTCATAGTTGTTCACAGAAAAGTTATAAATAACCATTTTTCAAATTAGTTATTAGGAGTCAACCTTTAAAATTTTCAATTTAATTCTGTTTAAACATGTTTTTAATAGATACATTTTTAGCCGAATCTATAGTTGTTCACAAAATGTTTTACAAATAATCATGTTTTGAATTAGTTTTCCGGACTCAGCCTTTAGAAATTCCAATTTAACTCCGTTGCAAAAGAGGTTTGAATCCAGTGCACCAAAAAACCAACATTCTTGTACTACCAGTAGAACATCACCTATTTGGTAATTAGTTGAACAAAAAATATCAATATTACTAATATATATATATACATAAAGCCAAGAAGTATCTGAAGTCACACAAACCAGGGACAACACAGGCCACACATACGTGATTTGCTTTTTGTATTAAGTACGATGTGCGTGTGTGTCTCTTTTTGAAATATAAGATGTTTTCCGTAATAGTACGTGTGCGTAATCGATCCACTATCTAGTTATATATGCATACTTGATCGCTTATTTATAATGTTTTTCGAAAATGTATTGAAATAAATAGAGCGATTGATCAACTTAAGCTTGAAGTGTTTGGTAGGATCAAAGTTTTTTTTGAACAAAACAAATACCATCTGTTATACATCTGTTAACAGTTGGTGCAGCAAACTCTCCAAACCTGTAGTACTCCCATCTGTTATACACATATCAAACACTTTACACTTACACACTGTTTTATTATGTCTGTGTATATTTAGTTATTTTAGTACTGTTTTATTATTTCAATGTATATATAATTCTAATTTAGTTTTCCATAGATAACACATCAAATCCAATACTCTTTTCTGAAAAAAAGAAAAAAAAAACCATTTTTCGAAATGTGGGTACATGTAAACTTTATAGGGATTTGAATTGTTCGACTATTCTACATTTAAACAATTTCTTAACGTGACAGAATTTACCAAAATGAGATGATTCGACATTACAACATTCTCTTTGTCAGTTTTTTTTTCATGAATTAATTATTAAGAAAAAATAAGATATCATATATCAATGCTCACGCGGTTGCTTGAGAAATTTATTCTTCAAACTTTGTCCCGACGTTTGTTGTTCTGTCCGAAGTTTTCTTAATTTGTGCTTCAAAAATATTATGCATAATATATACTCTTTTAGATTTCTAATTTTTTTGGTAAAAATATTAAAGTAGAAGCTCGGTAATATCGTCTTCCACAAGTCTTAGTTTGTTCTTAAGTTTTATTATTCTTTACTTTGAATGAGATCATCCATCATGTATTTTCTTTTTTCTCCTAATACGATTTGAAATTCATGTAAACTTATTATACAAACCTATCCTCATATGTATTAATGAGCAAACAAAGGAATAAAGAAGTTAATTTCGTGAAAAAACTATATTAATAATTAAGTAAAGCAATCGATTTCAATAAAATAAAATAAAAAGAGTAAATCAATCGCTTATTTATGATCATAAACTAAAAATGTAGTCATAAATCAAATGCATAAAAATTAAGAAAGAAAAAAACCAAAAAATGGTTGATGGAAAAATCGTACTTTTCAAGGGTCAGCTAAACAACTGAATTCATTGTACTGTTAAGTCTTCAACTAAAACATTATGTCTTAAAAAAACAATTTTAAACTTTACATATTTATTGAAAAATGAGAAGACTTTTGGGAGGACATAAAACTGGCGAGAGGTTGCGCGACGACATTGTATGTCTGTCTTCTCCAAAGTCTTGCTCAAGAGATCTCCCCCTTCTGGTCTTTAAAAAATCTCTTCTTCTTTGACCTACATTTTTTATGTGCACTAAATATATATCCTATATATTAATTAAAAGTATAAAAAGGTTTTTCCTAACATGTTAATTTTACAGTAATTAAAAAGGTTTATTAAAATTGAAACAATATGTAATTTTTATGTTAGAAGATATACTCAAATATATTTTCATTAAATTGTCTAATCGCTATTTATACAGAATTATGAATATTTAAATCTTTCAGAAATCGTGTTAAAATATCCTATACTAAAGTATCTAAATATTTTCCACCATATTCTATATAGTTATTCAATTTGGTTTAAATCACATTATTAAATTTTGAGGATACCAAAAATATATATTTAAAACCGGTTAAAGAAAGTGTTTTAGCAAAAAAAAAAAGAAGCTCAATTATAAATATAAATTAATAAATATTTCTTGGAAAATATCTAATTCAATTTTTCAAAAACAAAATATTTTTGTAGTTTAGAAAGATTTTTCCCAATTTAAAAATCATATTCAAATTTAATTCTATTATAACAAATGACCCGAATTAAACATCGTAATTGCAATAACATCTCAAATGTAATTTAGACTAAATAACTTTGAATATTACGTTCTCGTCTCAAGGTAAAATTTACATATATTTCTCCTTCATTATGTAATGCACTCTATTAGTTGAAGTCAAAGAAACCGATTTCAATGGTTTAATCGTTATAGCCAGCAAATCGTATTGGTATGCGTTTTAAACCAAAAAAATCCTGATTACAATCACAATTGTGTCGCTTAGTTATTGCTCTTTATAATTTGTCTGTTATTATCTTTGGCCTTTTATATTTGGAAGTAAACACGGCTAATTTGTTTATATTAATAAAGTGGAGGTAGCTTATGAACCAAGATTGTCCCCTCTAGTGACTATAATTCAAGAAATTTAAACAATAGTTAGACTTATATTCATCTTATGAGCTTTAAGTCCCAAATCGTTAACCTAATCACATACTCACAACATTCTATTGTATCACAAGAAACCCCCTTGCTTACTTTTACCCTTGTGGTTGTGGATCAGCCTCATCAAGAACACACCTACACAAATATTCATGTCAAATGTAATCTAAATAAAGTAAATGGTCAATCATTTGATTTTTGTTTTTCAATTAATATGGAAATGTCACTTCAAGTTTCTTAGTCCACTAGATGGCAACTCTCATATTCTCATGCTAACGATAGCAGACAAGTCGTAGCTTAGAAACACCGGATGATATTTATTGGGCCTATTTGGGCCTCCACTAAGTTGTTAACTTAGAGAATAACCTAATACTTAGATCTCTATATCTTATTATATAAAACTGGATTTTTCAACGTAAACGTGACACGTAAGATAATTCTCAGTCACGAGATCGTGATAAATATTACGGTTCATTTAGATCTTGACATGTGTCTCTTATTATATAAAGATGGATCTCTCAATGTGAGCATGACATGTAAGATCATTCCCAGTCACGAGATCGTGACAAATGTCACGGTTCATTTAGATCTTCAAATGTGTCAATTTAACTAAAAAAATAAAAATAAATAAAGTAAATATTTTAAAAAATTAAACTAAAAAAGGAAATATTAAAAAAAAAACAAGAATAAGTAAGGAAACTTATAATAAATGATAGTGACAAAAGTAGACTTGAAAGTTTATAATCTATAACCACAACCAAACTTAAAAAAAAAATTATAAATATACTCTAAACTTAAAAAAGAAATTATTAATACAAGAATAAATAAGGAAAATGCGTAGAAGCCCAATAGCCTAATGGTTAATGGTTTAATGCTTCTACATCAGGTGTGGGGTTCGATTCCCAGAGAGTGCAATTTCTCGCAGATTATGAATGCAAGGCCTACTAGAGGTTTTAGTGTGGTGCATGTGAAGTCGTCCGGTCTCGTGAGTCATCATGATGTGGTACATGTACCGTCCGTCGTAGATCAGTGTGTTGCGGAGAGAGCTATCAACGTAAAATCGTCCGTGGAATCTTGCATGTATATCATCATTTGTAATAAGATTAGAATTTAACCCGCGCTAATTATAGAGCGGGTTAAATTTTTATAAAGAAATTGTTTTGAATTTTAAGAAAATTATTTTTATCTAAATTTTACAATATAGCTAACTAATGATTATAGATGAAACTGTCAATTTGTAATAATTTATCTATTTAACAAGTTTTGCAGTGAACTAAAATATTATTGGGGCTAATCCGCAAAAACTTATAATTTTCAAAACATAACTCTAAATAGATATTTTAGAAAAACTTATAATTTTGCGGATTAGCCCGTAGACTAACCACAAAAATTAGAGTCATTTAGCTGACTATTATATAATTTCTATATTCTAATCAATAATTTTAAATGATTTTTATATTATTTCCTATTTCAATTATTCTTTGTTGTTTCTAAATGCATTTCATGTAATAACTTACAAAACAAAGGTCGTTTTTAAAATGTCTTCTTAAATAATATTATAGAGATTTGTAATAATTTGTCTATTTAACCCGTTTTGAGTGAACTAAAATATTATTCGGGCTAACCCGTAAAAACTTATAATTTTGAAAACATAACTCTAATATGCACCGTTAATTGATTCTAATTTTCGTGGTTAGTTTACGAACTCTTAAAACAAAATAGTTTTCTTGTGTCTAACTTTTTATAAAAGTAGTAAAAACATTTTCAACTTTTGTTTTGATATATATTCATATAAAATATAATAAATTATAGTGAAAAATATAGCAAGATTTTGAATATATTTTTTTCTTTGAATATATATGAATTGATTATTATTTTAAAATATATAGTATTAAAAATAATTAAGAAATAAAATAATAAATA
>PKML01043731.1:87962-192451 GCA_002933935.1 Eutrema yunnanense
TTTTTAATATTTACTTTAATTCATTTTTACCCTTTTAATTAAATTGACATATGTGAAGGTCTAAATTAACAACCGTGACAAATGTCACAATTTTGTGATTAAAAATTATCCAGCTTTGTATAATAAGATGAATATGAAATTGAGAAGTTATCAATTTGGTTATCTAGAGGTGTAGAATGAGAATTCATTTTCTTTTTAGGAATGTATTTCATTTTAAGTTTGTGTTTTTTTTTTAAATTGCTAGTTGTTCTTTCCTTTTTTAAAACTGTAGTTTTTTAGGATTATAATCTATTGTTTAATTTCCCTATTTTAAACTGAAATATGTTTTTTTAATAAAATTTAGCTTTTATTCATTTTCTGTTGGACTTTTTATATATGGGCCGGTTTAGGGATGTTACAACTACTGACTTCGCTGAAAGGAAACCAGAGTGGTTAAACGAAGAGGAGAATGCTGCTGCAAAGTAGAAATGGATCGATACCGGCTCAAAGCTTTGAAAACTGCCGTAAATGATGGTACTTCTGACTCTAGGAGAAAGGGGTTTCAACTACGACAAATGCATGTGAGAGCCGACAGAGTTTGGAAACAAGACCGTAGAAGACATCATTTTTTCAGATGATATATCTCGTGAAGTACTGATATTTGGAAGAAAACAACGTGAGGAGTGAAGTCGTGATGTCTCTGAGCTTGGTAAACAGAAGAAAACAAAAAACTAGAAAATAGTATATTTTAAAATACTAAGCTTTGAATATAGTAGATAAAAGTAGAAAGTCTTTTGAAATTAACATGTCCACCGAAATTGCGACATTTTATTTGGCAAACCATTTCGGGATGTCTTTCGGTTTCCGCAAATTTACGCGCTCGAGGAATAAATTGCGATACACAATGTCCTCGGTGTGGAGCGGAAGGGGAAACGATTAACCATGTTCTGTTCGAATGCCCACCATCGCTACAAACATGGGCACTCTCTCACATTCCATCGGCCCCGGGAGTTTTCCCGATGACATCGGTTTTCTCCAATTTTGATCATCTCTTTTGGAGACTCCCAAAAGAGGAAAGAAATACAATGTTTCCTTGGATTGTGTGGAATATTTGGAAATCAAGAAACGACAAAGTGTTCTCAAATGTGGATAGAAATCCACAAGAGATTCTGCGGATAGCGGAAACATAAGCAATAACTTGGGAAACGGCACAGTATAGCGAACCAGACATAACCTCCCAACAAACCGGTCTTAATACGGGTCAACAAGATGAAAATAATGGACTGACATGCTATATTGATGGTTCGTGGAAGGAAACGGATAACTATTCTGGTTTAGGATGGTTCTGCTTTCAGGAGGGAGTCGAAGGAGTAATTATGGGGTCCCGTAATCTGCGAAGAAGTTTATCCCCGCTGTACGTAGAATTGGAAGCGCTCATCTGGGCGATGCATTGCATGATAGCAAATCACAAGACGGCGATAGCCTTTGCAACGGACTGCTCAGAGTTGGTGAAGATGGTGTCTACACCCAAGGAGTGGCCGGCTTTTACACTACATTTGGAGGAGTTCAAGAGGAACAAGGAGTTTTTCACTTTTTTCTCTATCACACACATCCCACGAGCAAGCAACACAGTGGCATATAAGTTAGCACGAGGTGCTCGCGTCTACCCATCAGATTTCACTTATGTAAACTCGATACCCCCAATTTGGTTTACCGAATCGGGATAGGTATTAAGGCTGTTGACAAAAAAAAAAAAAAAGTAGAAAGTCTAAACCTTATAGTCTAAACTATATTTTGTACACCAAACTCTGTATTCTAAATCATAAACCCTAAAACCTAAAAAAATTCAGCCATTCCTTAATTTTATAAGATTTGTATATTTTTCTTTTGATATTTTGAATTTTTTTTTTCAAATTTTCTGTTTCAAAATCGCGATATATGTACTCTATTATAAGTGTGAATACACAATTGTTGACTAAGCATAGTTTGTTATTAAGTTAGCAATATACGATTGTATATAAGTATATACCAAAACTATCAGTTACAATTAATAAGAAATCTTTTCCTTTTCTTGCTTTCTCTCTCACCTGCGATCCTGATATGGTATCAGAGCCCAAGGTTCCAATTTCCCGATAGTGAGCCACACCCGTGGATGTCTAGTCCCACAAACTTCACGTTTCAGATGTCCCATCCTGAGCGTGAGGGGAGATGTTAGAGTCCCACATCGAGAGATTGAGAGATTTGTGGACAATATATAAGTGTGTGGCAATCTTCCACTCTTGAGCTAGCTTTTGGGTGTGAGTTAGGCTCATATTTACTAATATGGTATCAAAGCTACTAGCCATGTTTGCTCTGTCTTATCATTGTTCTCTGAAACTAGATCAATATCTCACACTACAGTTTCACTTCCAAACAGCACTAGGGTTGACATTAGTGTAATAGGCACTGTGCATTTGTCTACATCATTAACTCTCTATGATGTTTTGTTTGTTCCGTGTTTTAGTTTTAATCTCATCAGTGTTTGCACATTGCTGCATCATAGCATGGCATCTGCTCATTTCTATCCTGATTTTTGCATAATCCAGGACCTTACTCAGGCATTGACGATTGGTAAGGATACGCTTCTTCACAAGCTCTACATTCTTGATCAACATGCATTGGATTCCTCTCTCCCTTCCACAGCTTTATGTGCTTCTTTGGTTACTGATGGAGATCTCTGGCATCATCGCTTGGGACATCCATCTCTAGCCAAGCTCACTCAATTATCTTCAACATTGTCTTTGTCTAAGTCTAGTATGCAAAAAGATGTTCTTTGTTCTGTTTGTCCCTTAGCTAAGCAGAAACAGTTGCCTTTCGCATCTCACAATAATATGTTTAATAAACCTTTTGAGTTGATTCACTTAGATGTTTGGGGTCCTTTTAGACAAGAGTCTGTTGATGGTTTTCGATATTTTCTCACCATTGTAGATGATTGTAGCAGAGTCACTTGGATTTACCTAATGAAAAATAAAAGTGATGTTCAGTCTATCTTCCCATCTTTTGTCTCTCTTATTGAAACACAATATCATTCACATATAAAGTCAATACGATATGACAATGCACCTGAACTTGCATTCACTGAATTTCTAAAACAAAAAGGCATGTTTCACTTTTACTCTTGTGTTGACATTCCACAAAAAAACTTTGTGGCTGAAAGAAAGCATCAACATCTTCTCAATGTTGCTAGATCACTCTTGTTTCAATCCAACTTACCTTTAATATAATGGTCTGATTGTGTCTTTACTGCTGCATTTCTAATCAATCGAATGCCATCACCTGTTTTAAACAATAAATCCTCATATCAAATGCTTACAAATAAGGAACCTGATTATGAATTTTTGCGCACATTTGGATGCTTGTGTTATGTCTCTACTTTACCAAAATTTAGACACAAGTTTTCTCCTCGTGCTCGTTCATGTGCTTTCATTGGTTACCCTACAGGTTATAAAGGATACAAGGTTCTTGACTTAGACACTAACCAGATTTTCATCTCCCGAGATGTTGTTCTTCATGAAAAGATATTTCCTTTTAAAGATTCATCTTCCGCTTACTCTGATTTCTTTCATTCATCTATCTTACCATTACCTGCTCATCTTTCTACTAACCATGCATCAACATCATCTAGCTCATCTTCAGTACCATATGTTCATTCATCATCTATTCATAACCCATCATCAATTAGTATACATGCATCATCCTCTGTTCCCCATGCATCTCTTCCATCTACATCACCTAGTGCCGCACCTGTGTCTCTAGAAACTGGTGCAGCTACTGGTTTAGTTCCTCTGAGCAATGATAAGCCTAGGAGATTGGCTAAAGCACCTAGCTATCTGACTGAGTACCTCTGTTATCTTACCCAATCATCTGATTTTCATTCTAACTCCACTCCAATATACACCACTCCATATCCTTTATCCTCCGTCCTCTCTTACGACCACATTTCCCCTCACTACAAATAGCTTATCCTTTCCTTCACCTCTGAAACTGAACCAAAATCATTTCAACAAGCCATGAAATCATCTAAGTGGAATGGAGCAATGGATGTAGAACTTCTGGCATTTGAAGACACATACACTTGGGATGTTGTGTCTCTTCCTGAAGGCAAAAATGTTGTTGGCTGCAAGTGGGTATATAAGATCAAACATAATGCAGATGGATCCGTTGAACGTTATAAAGCCAGGCTTATAGCAAAAGGGTTCACTCAACAACCAGGCGTCGATTACATTGATACTTTTTCCCTTGTGGCTAAGCTTGTTACTGTTAAGCTTCTCCTTGATCTTGCTGTTGTACATAACTAGAGTTTGACTCAAATGGATGTCACCAATGCCTTTTTGCATGGCACTTTGAATGAGAAAATTTATATGAGCCTCCCTCTTGGCTATACTACACCTGCTGGTGTTACTCTACCCTCAAATCCAGTGTGTAAGCTAAAGAAGTCCCTCTATGGTCTTAAACAAGCAAGTCGACAATGGTACCATATTTTTTCCACTGTTCTTCTTGCCGATGGATTTAATCAATCTCATGCAGATAATACCCTGTTTGTGAAGCTTTGAGATTCTGCTTTAATTGATGTCTTGGTGTACGTAGATGATATATTGATTACAAGCAATAATGATGACGCATTATCTGCTCTCAAGACTGTTCTAAATCAAGATTTCAAAATTAAGGACATGAGCGCTCCTCGATTCTTCCTTGGATTGGAAATAGCAAGATCTGCAAAGCGGATTTCTGTTTGCCAGCGCAAATATGCCTTGTCTTTGATAGAAGATGCATGTTTATTGGGATGCAAACCTAGCTCTATACCTATGGACCGAACCATACAGCTCAGCATAACAGATGGAATTCTACTGGATAATGCTACTCCTTACCGAGAGTTGATAGGTCGTCTGCTGTATTTGACTATTACCAGACCAGATGTGACATTTGCGGTTAATAAGCTGAGCCAGTATCTGTCAAAACCGACTGATATTCATATGCAAGTTGCTCACAAGATCCTACGATACCTTAAAGGTGATCCTGGTCAAGGACTACTATTTTCTGCTTCCTCTAATCCGAGTCTTAATGCATTTACTGATGCTGATTGGGGAGCATGTCCTGACTCGAGACGTTCTGTTTCTGGATACTGCATTTTTATTGGAGATTCTTTGATATCCTGGAAATCGAAGAAGCAACAGGTAGTAAGCTCTAGCAGCACCGAGGCAGAATATAGAAGCATGGCCAATGCAACTAAGGAATTACTGTGGATTTAGCAACTGATCACTGATTTCAAAGTCAAGATTAAGCTGCATGCGACTCTGTTCTGTGATAGCAAGTCTGCTTTGCACATTGCATCTAATCCGGTCTTCCACGAGCGAACCAAGCATGTGGAGATTGATTGTCACACGGTCCGTGATCAACTCAAGGCTGGTTTTTCTAAACACAATACATGTTGCATCCGCTAATAACCTTGTTGGCATCCTTACGAAGGCTCTGCAACCTGGTGTGTTTCATTCTTTGCTCAAGCGAATGTCAATGTCAAGCCTTTATCTTCCTAAGGATAGTAAGGACTAAAGGCTTGAGGGGGCATATTATAAGTGTGAGAATACACAATTGCTGACTAAGCATAGTTTGTTATTAAGTTAGCGATATACGATTGTATATAAGTATATACCAAAACTATCAGTTACAATTAATAAAAAAACTTTTCCTTTTCTTGATTTCTCTCTCGTTGTTATCTCTCTCAGCTGCGATTCTGATATACTCTTATGTGTGTTTATGTTAAGCTATAAGCATATTTTTGTTTCCGTTTGATGATTCATGATTCTGTTATTTCTTTACATAAGTTTTCATTTTCCGGTGTTAGGATCATAAACCATAATTAAGAAAAAACCAAATTGAATCAACACAAATTGGATCCAAAAATACGGTTGGGACATCACAACATTTATGGCGGCATTCAATTGAATTGATTGCCACGCATTTTTCCAATACATTTAATATAAATAAATACATAAACACATAAATGAATAACTTTCTCCTACATAATCTGTGAATCTTCTTTCCATGTTTCTCTGTTACCATCCTTTTCGTTCCCTTCTAAAAAGAACCTTCAACTAATCTATTTTCCAAAATAAATAATCTACTCTCCGAAAAAAAAAAAGAAAAAAAGATCATTTTCTTTTATTATTTTTCTTCAAAAGATGGGAAACGAAGCAACTCTTAGATCGTCAATGGTAGGTCTTGCAGTGGTGATGGTTTTTGTATGGCTATGGACACAGTCTTTAAAGAAGACGGTCGTTACTTACGCCGTAGGTGTTTCTCTAATTGGCGGCATAATTTTGCCGGATTGGGACTTCTTTGATCGGAGTTTCTCCCGGTGGAGCTATCCTGTCACGGCGGAAGAAAGAGCCGCCGCTCTCTCCCGCAAATCTCAACCTTCAAGGTTACTTATATCTTATTAGTTGCTATATATATTGACTTAAATTGTTAGATCCAAATAATTATTCTAATAGTTAGTGTTGTTGTTGATGTCGTTATGTCACTATTCACGTTCAATCATGTGAAATGCATATTGTTGACAAACAAAAAAAAAATTTGTTAGATTCATCAAATTTTGGTTAAGGTTAATGCCTAAAACCTAATGAATAAATCTGTGGAACATATAACAATAACGTCCAAAGTTAGGTTCCATTTATAATGTTTGTATAGTAGCTACATATTAGGTTTTACAAGTTATCGTATATATATGTGATGATTGAATATATTTTTATTTCTATGTCATATACATGTAGCAGGTTTAGTGTGTACCCTATGAGGATGGTTGTATACGGTGCGATCTACGGATATGCAGTGTATAAGTGGTGGATGTTTGTGTCAAATTGAAGCCCTTTTGTATTAATCGTCCATCTTTCTGTATGTTGTTGATTAACAAATTATGTTAACTTTTTTTTTCTTTCTTTCATATTATAATTTAATTTGATATTCGAATAATATGTAAGACCCACTAAAAAAAAAACATGAAAGTCCCACCGGATTACATATTGGTGTCCATAAAAGATATACCAAAACTGTGAATTGGATATTTGTCAAGTTGTACTTAAAACTTTGAAGCAAAAAAAGTAAATTAGAATAACGTTCAGTTTGATTCTATATGGTGCAAACAATTTTTTTCTTTTTGATCATTTTATTGCCAAATGTTTTACCGGAAAACTTTTAAAGTTGGTGTTAGAAAAAGAAAAAAAAAATACATATTGAACATGCCTACGCAAGAGTGTGAATTCACATATACTAAACCATTACCCATACACCTATAAAGATTAATCTTTTTTAATCAATAACATGCATCATATCAATTTTAATCCGGATAGTGATGTATCAACAACAGTAACACAAATCATTAGCCGAAAAAGATTGATTTTATCATGTTTTTTTTAGTATTTTTTATTTTTCATTAGATAAATTACAATAAAAAAACAAAAGTTACAATATTTTTTTTTTAGACAATCTCCAATATTTACATTAGATCTTTTAAAAATGTTGAATATCGTATTTTCAACTTTTATCTACAAACTAATAAACTACTAATCCAAAATATTTCACAATGAATTATTTCTAGTTAAATTTATACTGATTTAATTAAATCTATTTATATGATCTAGTTAAACAGATGATTACAAATATTCCCACAAAAATAATTGAGGGTTAAATCTGGTGAATTATATAGTTGCAAAAGCAACACAAGTATGACAGATTAATGTAGAAGTTCGATATCACCAAATACAATAATTTCGTTCACTTCTTCCTTACCACGCACGGGCTTCTTTCNAAAAACAATTTCTTCATTTGTTTATTGGTGTCCAATAAACAGTTTTAAGAAATTTAGATTTTTGTTTCTTATTTTTTTTTACCCTAAAATGAGAAAGAACATTGCTTCCAATACTTTCAAGTGAGTTAAGCACTGTGACGGCATCATTGTTATAAAAAAATTACCGAAGCTATATACTATTTAACTAGCAATATAGGTTTCTGCGCGGAATAGATCTCTCTTACTTTTTTAGCAGGTCTTGACGATGGACTATCAACGCTGGAATCAAGTAGACAGGGACATAGACAGGTAGCGCCCTCTTGTAAGCTTGAAGGAAAAATGTAATACCATGCTTAGTACACGACTCTTTCCCATACATGACAGATAGTACTCTCTTGTAAGGTTTAGGCAAAGATAACGAATTCATAAATTCATGACGTTTTTTTTTACTTTTTACCACTTTTTGTGGTATCTGAATGGCCAACTCATCTTTAATTAGTACCTCACCTAAACATTAACCATTTTTCAAACTTCATGTATTCTCTCTTTGTGTTTTATGTGCAGATTTGTGCAAAAATGCCGGAGAGAGAGGAACGACACCATTTTCAGTCACTAAAGACAGATACTATACGCGATTGGTGGAGGTGAATTCAACAAAGACAAGAGCTTGGTTCTGCCTTGGAAAAACTCAAAATCATGATAAATTTATGTGCCCCTAAAACTCTATCTCAATAAAGGCGTTTCTCTTTTTCAAAAAAAAAAACAAAAAAATCGAAAAAATCGAAAGGGAAAGGAAACACACTACAAAAAAGTATGTATTACATCACTTAAATTGTATCATAAAAATAAATAATATACTTTTGAATCATTTATTAGCAATTGATATAAAAAAAATGTAGTTTAACATCAGTTGATAACTGATTTTACTATTAGTTAATTTAACATCGATTCAATCCTAAATGATACAAAAATTTATTAATTTGGATCACTTTATGAGAAGTGATACAAAAGTATGAATGCACATCAATTAGATAATCGATACATCTACAATTTTTTGTTAACATCATTTAAACAAATGATACAAATATTACATCAATAAATAAATGATGCTAATTATACTTTTGATGTTTGTCCCACATCGAGAACTAAGGAAGGAAGTGAGAAGTTTTGTTTCTTATAAATACGTATAATTTATTTACAGATTCTAAAAACCAATATTGACTTGTTATCCTAGATAAAAATAAATAAATTATTTGTGAAATAATTTATAATATAATATTAAAATAATTTATAAAAGTTAGTACTAATTTTAAATTATTAAATTATTACACATATTTTAAAGTTGATAATTATAATGTAATATTACCATCATTTATATTAATTGATGCAAATCTTTAACATCATTTTTTGCAACCGACACAAATTAACATTGATTACAATAATCGATGCAAATATTTATATCAATTGCTTAAACTGATGCAAATATTTATATCAGTTGCTTAAACTGATGTAAAATATTTTCACAACTGATGTAAATATTTGCATCACCACTTTCAGAGTCACTTATTTAAGTGATGTAATTTTTTTTTACATCATTTATAACTAATGCAAATCTGTAAAATAAATGATGTGAAACACACTTTTTTTGTAGTGAGAGTCTAGGTTGGTCAAAACACTTACGAGGCATCCATGGTTTGTTTATTTTACGCGAGAAGAAGTGACTGGAAGCTGTGGTTCTCAATAGGTCATTCCTCTCTTGCTGTTTTGCATCACCTCCGGTGAATTACGGTAACCCGAAACACTTTTAACATCACCTCTAAATACCTTTAATACCTAGCGTTAATTGTCTTGGTTTGATCCTTTTGATAAAAAAATTCACATTTGTGCTTAATACATTTAAAGAGCTAATTGACCGGAATTTTGGATTTTGAAAGTTTAGATTTCGTATGACGGATACTGTGGACTAGTGTTACAAGGTGAGAATTTTCTAGGCTAGATTGCGATTGATGTAGTGATGGTCATGGTTAAGAAGGACGGTCTCCAAGATTTATAATTCCCTATGATTTTTGTTTGATATTTCCAAGCTTTGGTTTTGTTTTTGTCTAAGGACAAACAAAGTCTAAGTCTGAGGGAGTTGATAACACCGTATTTTTACCCGTTTTAGTATCTATTTTAGAACACTTTAATAACTGTTTTATTCGATTTTATATGTTTTTATTACGGGTTTTGCATATTTGTAGTTTCAAGACTCTTTTCAGGATACTTAAGCAAAATCATTGCAAACTGGAGAAAAAAATCAATTTTTCGGCTCAGAGTCAAACCGTCAGAAGTTTAACTGTCAAAGTGGTTTTTCTCACCGTGTGATTCAGCCCAATTTTAAGATATTCAAGAAGGAACAACTACCTTTCCATTCCAAGTGATTTGATGACGATCCAACGGTTCGATCAAAAGATACATCAAGATCAAGACGTCTCAATTCACCTCGGGCAGAAGCTCCCCACCCGCGGCCAAGAGGCAGTTCGCCGCGGTAAGGAGAGCTCTACCCGCGGCAAGAAAACATCATAAATATTGGGGTAAACGATCTATTTCCCCCTGAGAAGTTCCATATAATAACAGATCCCCCATAATTTGAGTCTAGTTCTATTTCTCCACCTAATCAAAGTTCGAATTCTACTTCCCCACGAAATCAAAGTTCCAAACCTATTTGTCCCCATATATCGGTTATATTGGTTAATGTTATAAACCAAATATAAACCGAGCAAACCAAATCTTAAACCGAATTAAAATTGGATTCCAACTAAAACCAAATCAAAAACCCGACCCGGTAATGACCTGAACCAATTTTTTATGTTACCCGATTTTTTTGCTTCTCCTCCTGCGGTCTCTCACCTGACGGTCGATAGTTTACAGAATTTCTGAAATTTCTTAATTTTTGGTTTTTGAATTTCTGAGATTTTCAATCCTGGGTTTTTGTTAATTTCTTAGATTTTTCTCTCAACAATTGTGAAAGATAGAGAAGATCGGAAGAAGGAGAAGAAAGAGAAGAAAGAGAAGAAAGAGAAGAAGGAGAGGAAGCGACGCGAGGCGGAAGAGAAGAAAGAAAATCTCTGAAAAATCAAAGAAGAAATCGAAGGGAAAGAGAATCAGCAAAACCCGATTCATCGTCAGGCCCAATTTCGCCATGTTTAGAAGCATCTGAACAGCTCCGAGTTTAACGAACTTCCCTCGATTGCTCTGTACAAGAGAGAGATGATACAGAGAAAGAGCCGAGTCAACTCAGTCCCGACTCGGATCAGATGAAGCAGCGGCTCTAAAGCTCCGAGAACTCTGATCGCCGTCTTGTTCTCGTCTTCGAGAGCTAGACTGAAAATCTCTCCGACGAAATGTTCCTGCGCTTCCGACGAGCCGCATTTGAAAACGTTGATCAACGGAGGAACGATTCATGACCGTACGATCTTCACTTTGTTCGATTTCTCAAACGAGAGATTCACCAGAACCGCCGTGACATTCACCTGAACCGTCGGGTATCTCGAAACGATGAGAACGCTTCTTCGACCTCCGAAAGTCGATTGCTCTTTAGCTTTATAGTAAAGCTTCTTCTTCTGGGCTAAGGTTTGGTTCTAACGGCTCGATCTGTGTGTTTTCTCCATTAACAAGGCAATTGAAGATGATTGAGTTGTCGAGTGAATTTTTTGTTTTTTGATCAATAAATTTTTGGTTTGGGAGGATTATAATTGGGTTTAGGGGTTGATTCGGGTTGTAATCGGGTTTTGGGGTTGAATCGGATCTTAATTGGGTTAATTTTGGTTTTTTCGGTTTATATTTAATTGGTATACAGTAAACTGAGTCAAATCATGGTACGTGAGGAAATATGTTTCGGATTTTGATTTCCTGGACAAATAGGTTTGGAATTTTGATTTCGTGGGGAAATAGGATTCGAACTTTGATTTCGTGGGGAAATAGGATTCGAACTTTGATTTAGTGGAGAAAAAGAACTAGACTCGAATTCTGGGGGATCTGTTATTATATGGAACTTTTCAGGGAAAAATAGATCGTTTACCCTAAATATTGAGTAACACTTTTCTAGAAGATTAGCATCAATACCAACCATGATTGCAGAATCATCGAAGATACATCAACCATCGATAAACATGCACAAAAATAGGTATTGCAAGGAGAGGAAAAAAAAGATACACTTTTGCATATAATTAACTATGCATTTTCAGATTGTCATTGCTCTATAAAATTTCCACTTTTGATTTCACAAACAAATTTTCTGTTACTTTTTAACAACCAAGGAGGCAAGTACTGCTTGGTAGAAGAAAAGGTACAATATAAACCTACCGAACAGGGGACTTTCATGTTAGGATGGCCAGTTTGATAGGATTTGAGCAATAAGTCCGGTATAAATGTCAAACACAATAATTTCTTTCTCTTTTTCCTTACAACACACGAGCTTCTTTATTTAATTAAAAGGACACCAATAAACAGTTTTAAGAAATTTAGATTTACGTTTCTTATCTTTCTTTACCCTTTAGAGAACTCCAACGTACACACCAAATTTGGTGTTATTTTAACACCAAATTTGGGATTTTGCAGTTCCACTTTATTTTTCATCTTCAACCAAAACACCAAATCTCACACCAAAAAGAATATTTTTTATTATTATATTATTAAATTAAAATTCTTTTTATTTTTCAAATTTTTTAATAAATACTAATTATTTTTATAACTGATTACTTATAAATTAAATATACGATTACAATCGATAAAACTAAAAATAGTGAAAAATAAATTACATCGTACTAATTCTCAGAATTAATATATTCGGACTATAAGTGTTCAATTAATGCATTTCGAAGTTCAATATGAGCTTCCCGGTCCTTGATTTGCCTGTGTCGAGCCAAGAATTCTTGAAATCGAGCATCATCGTCACCCACCAACTCAACTTCTGGGGCTGGGACTTCAATTCGTTCTTCAATTGCTGCATCAATATCACGTTCATCCTCTATGATCATATTATGCATTATGATACAAGTTGTCATTATATCATGTACTACTTTCTTACTCCAAAAGCGTGCTGGTCCAACCACAATTGCAAATCTTGACTGTAATACTCCAAATGCACGTTCCACGTATTTTCTACATGCTTTTTGCATTTTTGCAAATAATTTCTTTTTGGGACCACGTGGATCGTGAATTGTTTGAACAAGAGTTGACCATTTTGGATATATACCATCAGCTAGATAATAACCCATATTATAATTTTTCCCATTAATAACATAATTAGCGGGTGGAGCAGTTCCTTCAGCTAGATTAGCAAAAAAGATGAGACGCCTCTAGCACATTTATGTCATTGTTAGACCCTGGTAGACCAAAATATGCATGCCAAATCCAAAGATCATAATCGGCTAAGGCCTCTAGAATGATAGTAGGCGATCCACTACGACCAGCATATTGTCCTCCCCAAGCTGTTGGACAGTTTTTCCATTTCCAATGCATACAATCTAAACTACCCAACATACCTGGAAATCCTCGACGTTCACCAATGTGGAGTAGTCGTGCAACATCGTTAGCGTCAGGTGATCGAAGATAGCGGTTGGCAAACACCTCGACAACATCACGACAAAATCGTTTCAAACTTTCTGTAGTTGTAGATTCCGCTATTTTGATATACTGATATGCTCAAATTAATACCCTATTCAGATACTAAGGCAGTTGTCGTAGTATAGCTAGGGGTCGAACACAAGGACTCACAGAAACACACAATAGATTCTAGATGCTGAATTACGCTAAGTGAAACAGATGTAATTGAAAGCAATGCAGAAATTAAAAGGTCGTAAATCAATGGAGAGAATATAGGCCCAGAGTTTTTCTCAGGAAATCAATGAATGCAGATAAACTAACTAACAGGATTCAGATTACGCACGGTTCTTGAACTCAAATCACTAAGGTATAATTAACCAACTGTCGTTGCGAGAATTATCTAAATCTAAATCTTAGGAATTCCAAATCTCTTTGCGAATCCTAAAGTCTAAATCAGCTTTAAAATCAGGTTTGATATGTTCACAAATCAATTAAACCAAATCTCTTTGCGAATAATCAATTTGCTCACCTAGGTTCTATCAGGTAATTAATCAGACTCTCGTGCCTAATCAATTATCCTAAGATCTAAGTTCCAGATTCGTCAACCTAGAATTAGCTTTGAGAACAACCTATGGTGAAGAACTAATTCAGATAGTGAATCCTAAACAGATAATTAACCTAGCATTCAAAGAAATCCTTTATGAGAAAACCCTAGACCTAAGGTGGATCTACTCAGACATGGAGAATGAAACAATCAACATAACTGAATAAATCATCAATAGAAAATAAGAATAACAAGAGGTTATAAGATCTGATCTCGGACGAAGGGAGATTCAGACTTGTCTCAAACCAGAGTATAGAAAATAATGCTTAGCCTAAAAGTGGCTGTAAAATCCCTATAAATAACCTAAAACACGTTCTGGTTCTTTTCTGTAATTAATAAAGTCTTCTGGACCAAGTTGCAGGATCTTCAAACTTGTAAAATCACATTTTTCCCCGTCTGCAGTTGGTATCGGTCGATACTGGACTGGTGTCGGTCGATACTGTATAATGTCGATCGACAGACTGGACTGTCTTCACGAAAACTGGCATAACATTCGATCGCACCATTGGAATGACCTCAAACCACTTTCAAATGAAAGCTAATCCATTGATCTGTCTTGTATCCAAATTTGAGCGCAATCCATCGGTGGGAAGTTTTTCAACGAATGCCAAACTTCTGACATCTCTGCATGACTCTGCTCATTTTCTCCCAAAATGTTCCAGAGTCCTCTAAAAACTCCAATTAAGCTCCAAACGTGCTAAACCTGTAAAAGACTCTAAAAGACTCTATAATAGAATAAAGACTCGATAAAACGGACTTATATCATGGCCTAAATAGGGTAAAAACCATGATATATCAACTCCCCCAGACTTAGCCTTTACTTGCCCTCAAGCAAATAGAAGACTAAACCAGAGAAAGAGGTTTGAAAACGCGGAGACTCACCTGTTCATGAACCATCGAAATGACATTCTTTCCAAGTACCCAAATATCACCAAATCAGCTTTTGATCTAACCACCATGTACTTCTCCGTAGACATTCACAGCTTTCCCAGACTCCACACATTATCCCACAGCATTGTTCAAATAAAACCCTCATCGCCAGTTTCATCTCTGCAGCCAATGTTCAAGAACCTTCTATACTCTTTACCAGACAATATCATGACAAGGAACCACCCTTTTTCACANTCGAGTATCGATCGACACACAGCCTGGTATCGATCGATACCAGGCTTAAATCGACTTGATGAACCGTATTTTCGCGATCGGTGTCGATCGATACCAATGGGGTATCGATCGACGCTAAGGCGATTTCCAGTATGCTCTTTGTTTATCCTGACACAAACATAAAACGAACGAAAATAAAAACAAAAACGACTTAAAACAGACTCACCAGTGGGTTACCTCCCACTAAGCGCTCGTTTAACGTCAATAGCTTGACTGTAACGCCCTTCAGGCTGGATAAGAGTGAGAGCTTGCATCAAAATAGGCTCCACAACTTGACATCGCTAACGTCATAGTTCTGCTCATCATGCTGTCCACAAACTCCTGCCATTTCTCTTTCAGCTCCGAAGTAAGAAGTACTCTAGCCTTAGAGAATGGTTTGGAGGTTCCTTTGCACTTCACCTTGTACTCAATCGAATCTCCATTACACTTCTGAGGTATCAAAGTGACATGGGGATTCTCGACCTTTTTGCTCTTGGCCTTCTTCTTTGTTGTTGCCTTAGCCTTCTTGGCAACTTCTTTTGGGACGCTGGGTGGTTCAGCTGAAATGTATGCGACAATTGGTACGTCAGGAGGCTCTTCCAAAGGATATGATATCAATGTCGCTCCTATTACAGCATCGATGCAAGAGATACGTCCGGGACTTCCTCTAGGGATGGCTTTGTAGTACACCTCCTTGTCAATGTATGAGAATGAGATGTGTTTGCTGGGTGTGTCCATAATCGCACCAACTGTAGCCATGAACGGTCTTCCGAGAATCAATTGCGTACGAGATTTTGCATTCATTTCCACGACCTGGAAGTCAGTAGGAACCAAGCAATCTCCTGTTGTGATCATCAAATCACCAATAGCCCCATATGGAAGAGAAGTGGAATCGTTCGCGAACGTGATAGATGTCTTTGGAGGTTGAATATCAGCTCCCAATCTCTCTGCAATTGCCCTAGACATAACATTGACGCAGGCTCCTGAGTCAACGAGAGATTCTTTGAATTCAACTATAGAGATAGAGCATGGAACTGAGAAGATCCTTGGGTCTTCCCTTTTAGTCAACTGTCTCAGTGGAGGTGTACCTTTGGCCCTAATGAAGAGCGCTTTGATCTCTTCCTCAGTTTCTCTGCAGTCCTTGAAGTGACTCAGCTGAGGCCAGTCCTCTAGAGCTTCTTCAAAAGTGAACGAATGAGGTATCCTTCGTACCCTCTTCTCAAAGCCACGCAGCTGCTTTGGAGTGATAGGATCTCTGAGGTGTTTAGGAACAGGATTCACCTTCTTGGGTTTGCGAACTCTTTTCTCAGTTCGTTCCTTAGCTCTCTCTGCCTGATACTTGTTTTCTTGGTCTTCCCAAAATTGGACGATATTGAATCGTTCTGCTACTACTTGAGGCGCCTCAGTCGAAATCTCATGTGTCTCCTCATAAATCGCCTCAGTATCGACCGATACCAATTGGGTATCGATCGATACACATGTTTTGGAAGTATCCCGTTTCAGAATTGTAACTGGCATCGATCGACACTTGGGGGTATCGATCGATGCTCTTGCTATTTCAGGATCCTCATCGAAATTTTCTGCACTTGAGGAGATCGCATTAACGTGTGCTCTTGGATTTTTAGTTCTCCCTGGAAGAAAACCTTCCTGCCTTTGCACAGCTGATGCGGTCTGAGCAACCTGAGTTTCCAGCTTCCTCTGGGAGAGACTGACAGCTTCAATCTTCCCATTCAGGTGGTCAATTTTCTCATTCAGGTGGTCAATTTTCCCATTCAGGTCAGTGTACAGCGAGTCAAACTTCCCATTGAAATCCACCTGCAACTTCTGTTGTCCCTGAAGAACCTGTTCCATCATGAGTTCCATCTTATTGTCTGTGGAATTTGGAGGAATGGGTTGGTACGAAGAGTTCCCGAAATTTCGAGTGTTGTTGCTGAAGTTCCGGTTGTTGTTGTACCCAAATTGCTGACCCTGAAATCCAGAACCACCAACGTATTTACAATCTTCCACTTCATCCTCAGCATCAAAGTGGACAGTCTTTTTCGACTTCCCAAGCAAAATATCCAGCTTCGCTTGAACTTCAGCAATTTGAGACCCATCAATTCCTGCAGCTTGCTTCTTCCTGTCGAAATGAGCATTCTTGGTGCTATTGCTAGACGCCAAGTTCTCAATCAGCACGACTGCATCATCTGGATATCTGGTGTTGAAATTCCCATTACTCGCAGTATCCAGAGCCATCTGGTATCTCCAATCGATGCCTCTGTAGAAGGTGCCCAGCAGCTGAACCTGATTGAACCCATGGTCCGGACAATCTCTCTGATATGATTTGAAGCGAATCCAAGCTGCCTTGAGTCCCTCTGTTGGACCTTGAGAAAATTGGGAAATTTTGTTCCTGAGCTCTTCGGATCTTGCGTCATCATAGAAGTTGCACATGAATGCATTCTTCGTCTCTTCCCATGTAGTTAGTGAACCAGGAGTTAACTGCTTCAGCCAATAAGCAGCATCTCCACCAAGAGAGTACGGGAAGAGTTTGCATAAAAAGTACTCATTGGGTACTCCATTGTACTTCATCCCAGTGACCAAGTCCTCGAACCTCTCGATATGATCCATGGGATGCTCATGAGGTAGGCCATGGAAAGGGCTCTGACTTACAAGAGCATAGTACGCAGGCTTCAGTTCGAAGTCGTTCCTCTGAAAAGTTGGGATGCGAATCGCAGATCGATTGGCATTGAACTGATCAGGTCTGTTGTGCTCAGCAAGTGTTCTACCTCGATCACCTGCAGCATTCCCAACGTTGGCGCGCCCAGCTGGCGCGACAATCTCAATAATAGCAGCAGGGACAACGACGTTTTCAGCCTCATCAAGTCGCTGCCCTCTATCATTGCACACATGACCCTCTTGGTCTCTCAGAACTCCAGCTTCATCAGCTCTTAAAACCACTGGGTTGTTCATCCCTAATGTTTGCTTGGTCTTTCTGTTTGTGCGTTCCACAAGCGCTAGCTGTTCCAATGACAGTTCAACTAGCTGAGTGCTCTTGTTGCTTATGGTTTCACGAACAGGCATACACCTGCAAACAAAACACTAGACAAGGCACGTAAGTAACCAGAAAAATACGTTGAGTATCGATCGATACCAAGTGGTGTCGATCGATACCAACAAAGAAATCGCCGGAGTATCGACCGATACTAGTGAGTATCGATCGATACCGACGAACTTAGACGAAATTCTAAACTAAAATCTAATGGCGAAATTGAGTCCCCGGCAACGGCGCCAAAATTGATATGCTCAATTTAATACCCTAAAGTACTAAAGCAGTTGTAATAGTATAGCTAGGGGTCGAACCACAGAAGACTCACAGAGATCACACAATAGATTATGAAGTGTCGAATTACGCTAAGCCAAACAGTTGTAATTAAAAGCAGTGCAGAAATTAAAGGAGTTGTAAATCAATTGAGAAATATAGGCTCAGGGTTTTTCTCAGGAAATCAATGAATGCAGATAAACTAACTAACATGATTCAGATTTAGCGCAGTTCTTGAACTCAAATCACTAAAATATAGCTAACCAACTCTCGTTGCGAAAACTATCTAAATCTAAATCCTAGGAATTCCAAATCTCTTTGCGAATCCTAAATTCTAAATCAGCTTTAATATCAGGTTTGATATGTTCACAAATCAATTAAACCAAATCTCTTTGCGAATAATCAATTTGCTCACCTAGGTTCTATCAGGTAATTAATCGCACTCTCGTGCCTAATCAATTATCCTAAGATCTAAGTTCCAGATTTATCAACCTAGAATTAGCTATGAACACAACCTAAGGTGAAGAACTATAATTCAGATGGTGAATCCTAATAAGATAATTAACCTAGCATTCAAAGAAATCCTTTATGAGAAAACCCTAAACCTAAGGTGGATCTACTCAGACATGGAGAATGAAACAATCAACATAACTGAATAAATCATCAATAGAAAATAAGAATAACAAGAGGTTTTAAGATCTGATCTCGGATAAAGGGAGATTCAGACTTGTCTCAAACCAGAGTATAGAAAATAATGCTTAGCCTAAAAGTGGCTGTAAAATTCCTATAAATAACCTAAAACACGTTCTAGGTCTTTTCTGTAATTAATAAAGTCTTCTGGACCAAGTTGCAGGATCTTCAAACTTGTAAAATCACATTTTTCCCCGTCTGCAGTTGGTATCGGTCGATACTGGACTGGTGTCGGTCGATACTGTATAGTGTCGATCGACAGACTGGACTATCTTCACGAAAACTGGCATAACGTTCGATCGCACCGTTGGAATGACCTCAAACCACTTCCAAATGAAAGCTAATCCATTGATCTGTCTTGTATCCAAATTTGAGTTCAATCCATCGGTGGTAAATTCTTCAACGAATGCCAAACTTCTGACATCTCTGCATGACTCTGCTCATTTTCTCCCAAAATGCTCCAGAATCCTCTAAAAACTCCAATTAAGCTCCAAACGTGCTAAACCTGTAAAAGACTCTAAAAGACTCTATAATAGAATAAAGACTCGATAAAACGGACTTATATCATGGCCTAAATAGGGTAAAAACCATGATATATCATATACTCATCGGTGGAATCCGCCGGTAAACCGTACGCCAACATTCGAAATACAACAGTTATTTTGGGCAAACCAGACAACCCAAGTTTTCGACACCATCTCTTCGTTGGACAAAGTAATTGTCATGTCTTTGTATGGCATCATAAATACGCAGAAACAAAGGACGCAAGATCATAAATACGCAGAAACAAAGGACGAATCTTCATCGGAACATCGTCTCAGGAAACAAAGGATTATCAGCAAAATAATCATTGAAGAGATTGCGAGAAGCATTTTCCCGGTCACGGTTGATTACTATATGACCCGGGGTAGATCCACCATGGGAACCCTCTGAGTTAAATAGGTTTTGAGTGATGAGAAAATTGTTGTTTGCGGTAATTTGAGCTACTGCTTGCTTTTCTATATCATCGTAATAATCATTATCTGAGGAAGAGATGAACTACCGTAATTGAAATTCATCTCGTAACAGAAGAAATAGAAGATGATGGTGATATTCATCTTATTTGCCAAACATGATACCCATTTTATAGTGTAAGCAAATCAATCTAAGCCGTTGAATTTTTTTGACAAATATCTAACCGTGGCATTGAGTAGTCACTTCATGTCATATATCAATTATCACAATTTAGAAAAATACGAATCAATCTAAGCCGTTGAATTTATTTGACCAAGATCTAACCGTTGCATTGAGTAGTCACTTCATGTCATATATCAATTATCACAATTTAGAAAATACGAATCAATCTAAGCCGTTGAATTTCTTTGACAAAGATCTAACTGTTGCATTGAGTAGTCACTTCATGTCATATATCAATTATCACAATTTAGAAATATACGAATCAATCTAAGCCGTTGAATTTTTTTGACAAAGATCTAATCGTTGCATTGAGTAGTCACTTCATGTCATATATCAATTATCACAATTTAGAAAATACGAATCAATCTAAGCCGTTAAATTTCTTTGACCAAGATATAACCGTTGCATTGAGTAGTCACTTCATGTCATATATCAATTATCACAATTTAGAAAATACGAATCAATCTAAGCCGTTGAATTTCTTTGACCAATATCTAATCGTTGCATTGAGTAGTCACTTCATGTCATATATCAATTATCACAATTTAGAAAATACGAATCAATCTAAGCCGTTGAATTTCTTTGACCAAGATCTAACCGTTGCATTGAGTAGTTACTTCATGTCATATATCAATTATCACAATTTAGAAAATACGAATCAACCTAAGCCATTGAATTTCTTTGACCAAGATCTAACCGTTGCATTGAGTAGTCACTTCATGTCATATATCAATTATCACAATTAAGAAAAATACGAATCAATCTAAGCCGTTGAATTTCTTTGACCAAGATCTAACCGTTGCATTTGCCGTCACTTCTCTATATAAATGTATACCACTCTTTGAATGATCACACATCTTCAATTCATTTCCTTACCACTAATATTTTTTCTGAAATGACTTCAATTCGCACTGGGTCATATTCTATTGAAGAAGATACACACTTATGTCATGTGTATCTTGATGTTTCTCAAAATCCAATCATAGGGATAAACCAACCAGGAGATCAGTTTTGGAAAAGAGTTCAAATTGAATATGAAAAATCTAAGTCAACCAAAACCACAAAGATCTTTACAAACTCGAATGACAACAATTCTTTCTGCAGTCTCCAAGCTGAGGGAATGCGTTAACCAAATTGAAAATAAGAATCCTAGCGGTGCTTCCGAGCAAGACATTGTAAGTCTATATATATATATACTTCAATTATTTGTACTTGCTCTATCTTTATTACTTTTTTGTACTAGCTAACTTATTTACATTTTTACTCCTATCAGTTAAACAAGGCGAAGATGTTATTAACACAAGATGACAAATACAAGAAATGATTCAAATTCGATCATGTATGGCCTATCCTTAAAGGTATTGAGAAATTTTCAAATACCCACGCTAATAGAACCGCTACATTCCAAGAAGAAGGTCGTAATGTTATGTCATCTCCATCATTCCAAGAGGAGTCATCGCCATCCCCTGGTATGAATTCATTCGATCTAAATACAAGTAGTGAAGAAGCCACTTTTAATTTATCTCAGAGACCTATGGGTATGAAAAAAGCAAAGAGAAAACAACAATCTGAGGAACAATTTAAACAAATGATGGAGCAAAATGATAAGCTTATCAAAACTATTGTTAAAGGTACTTCTGAAAGAAATGAAATTCAAAGACAGAAGGTCGAGGTACAAAGAATGAAACAAGAGCATAACATATTATTCGCGGATTTGAGTTCTACAACTGATCTAGTGTGTCGTGCGTATATTGAAAATGAAAGAGCGGTAATTTTGAGAAGAAGAACACCAACAAACCAATATGAAGAACATGGAGAAGGTTCTCAAAACCAATATCATGGATCTCAATATCGAGCATCTAATTATCAAGGAGATCAAGCTCAAGGAAAACAAGTTCAAGGACAACAATCTCAAGGTGAAAACCAAAGATCACCAAGTGACGAACCAGATTTTACACAATACTATAATTATCTTAGCGGACATGATTTTTCCGGATATTAAATTTATCGTTTAAATTTATATTATGTCTTTAAAAATTATTGTGTTGCATTTAGTTTTATGTTTTTTTTTTGTTTTAATTTTGTAATTTGATGTTTCTAGTGTTTAATTGGACTTTAATATGTATTTTAAATCTAAATCAATTTGCGTATTAATTTAGATATTCTATATGAGTGATTCGTTTAAATCTATCATTCTATTCTATATGAGTGATTTGTTTTAGTATATAGGGCTATTCTATATGAGTGTGGTATTTCTATATGTTGTTTATGGAAACAAAAGTCGAAACTTTGTTTTGTATGTATCTGGGTATTTATACTAACAATAAACTAATCATAATTATTTAATAAAAATCATAATTATTTAATAAAAAAAAAACATATTTTAATGTTTGGTGTGACACTGTTCATAAAACACCAAAAACCAAAATATGCCGTTATGTTTGTCGTTCGGTTGGAGGAAGATTAACACCATTTTTGGTGTTATGACGTTGCGTTGGAGTTGGCCTTACCACTGTCACGGCATCATTATTAAAAAAAAAATTGAGGTTAGAGATAAACTACAAGAATTGGCATATCGCTTAAAAGTTTTCATTCGATATCCAAAAACCCAAAAAAAAAAGGGAGATTTGGTTTAATATTCTAAAAAAATTATATATTTTGAAAACTAACCCATCTTTATTTTTTTTGAAACTAACCTTTTTGGCATTTAAAATTACCAAAATACTCAAAATAAACCAAACATATGAATTTTCTTAAATTCTATTTCTTTATTTTTGATTAATTTAAAAAATGAATAAAATATGGATGTAAAAAATGTCGATCATATCTAGATTTTGTGCGTGAAAACTTAAAAAACAATCCAATAACAAAGCAGTTTGTATGAACTTACGGTTTCACAAACGTGTTTTTGTATAATTTTGTTGTACGATGATGATGTATATATAGAGTTTGAGTATGTTAATGATAAATATAATAATAGATTTGTGTATATCTAACAAAATTGTTTATATCTAATATGAATTTTAATTTAAATAATTTATTTTGTTCTTTCGAAATATATATATATATATATAAATAAATTGTTGAATATTTATTTTATAATATATATTTATTATGAAAAAGAAAAAAAAACAAATATTGTATTTGTATATTCTTAAAATTTCATGATGGGTATAATTTTTTACCTAATAAAAAGTTAATTTTCAAAGATTTTAAAAGAGGGGTTAGTTTTCAAAATATATAAATTTTTTGGGATATTAAATCAAATTTCCTCAAAAAAAAAACTCCTAGCGACTCTTAATTCACTTTCTACAACCAAATTCTATTCCAAATCAAAGATCTTTGGGTTAAAAGTTGACAAACTTCTCAAACTTCCCTATAACTAATGTTTTATTTTACCCTCTGAAGTCGTTAATTAGAAAATAAAAGTCTCTAGGTTGTTTCACAAGGAGGAGGAGGAGGAGGAGGAACACCGAAAACCCAATCCAGGACGTTCAAGTATTTCGATCGAAATACCTCTCTTTCCTGCGCGTAACAGTGCATTATAATGGCTGTCGAAACGCTGAACACAACCACATCTGCTCTTCTCAGACTTTTGGGCGGTCGAATGTAACCTGCATCTGTCATGCAAGTGAAGAAGCTCTCTATTGCCCTCGCTAAGCAGTAGAGTGATATCTCTATCCTTCTGCTTTTCTTTTCAATTGCTAAGGCCAGACCTGTTGGGAACTGCAGGAAAAAAAAGCCTCGGCTTAGGTAAAATATTAATGCTACATACATATATACATGTAAGTGGTATGTTAATGGATTTGGTTTGTACCGTTGCTATAGCCACGAGCGGTATGTTGCATGTCTCAAAAGTCCGGAAAAGTAGGCAAGTCCAAGCCCTAGTTTAGATAATTAGAGAGATACTATAAGGTTCCGGAAACAAGTGAGAACCAAAAACAAAAGCTCAATGAGTGCCAACAAAGCTAAGGTGTGATGGATCAAAGGGGAGTGGAGTAAGATGAAATTAAGAGCTTTTCAAGATTTGATTCTAACCAGGCAGAAGTGCAGTACGTAGAGAGAAACAAACTTGATCTCGCCGTGCCCAGAAGACCCTTGCCAAGTATAGAGTATTGCCTGTGAGATTTGGAATGAAAGATTTTATGAGGTGATTAATAACATCAGCATACCGAAACTACATACCATTTAACTTATGTTTCTGCGCGGAATAGATCTCTCTTACTTTTTTAGCAGGTCTTGACGATGGACTATCAACGCTGGAATCAAGTAGACAGGGACATAGACAGGTAACGCCCTCTTGTAAGCTTGAAGGAAAAATGTAATACCATGCTTAGTACACGACTCTTTCCCATGTATTATCTACAAGAAACATCATAAGTTTTGAGTAAAAATTTTCTAGAAGATTAGCATCAATAACAACCATGATTGCAGGATCATTGAAAAGAAAAATAGGTAATGCAAGGAGAGGAAAAGAAAGAGATACTTTTGCATATAATTAACTATGCAGTTTCAGATTGTCATTGCTCTATAAAATTCCTCTATCGATTTTCGCGAACAAATGCTCTGTTCCTTTTTAACAACCAAGAAGGTGGCAAGTAATGCTTGGTATAAGATACTTGATTAAAAAAAAAGATACAATATAAACCTACCGAACAGGGGACTTTCATGTTAGGATCCAGTTTGATATCAACTCCAACAGACTTGTAATATTTCTCAATTGCCCTTAAATTGGTGAATGGTTTGGCGCTTGCGATATCTTTTACGCCTTGTATGATAGAAAGATCCTTCCCACCTTGTTTGTTAAGGAAAGACTTGTACGATGAAGGAAGGCTTTCTTGCTTCAAAATGTAAGCAGACCTGAAAACACACAAAATTAATAAAAAACAAGAACTTCAAAGAAACTAGTAACAACTGAGCCAGATGATCGAAGCTATTCTCAAAAAGAAATCAGCTTCGGTATTCAAAAGCCTAATAACTTAGTAGAGAGAAAGAGAGAGCATACAAAATCTGTGAAGATGAGAGACACATGAGAAACAAGTCCCCGTGTTTCCACGTAAGCGGCTTGCAGATGGAACCAAACCGTTTGCTTTTAATGCCACACCGCGACGCGAGGACCGCTGCACGCATCAATATGTAAACAGCCAAACTCGTGTGTGTTGTGTTTGGCCCTGTGAGAAGCATCGATGGACCAGCCACCAAACCAGCAAACAGGGCCCTCCACTTTGCAGTTCTGGATTCAGACAAAACACTTCACTGTCTGATCAAAAGTGATGATCACATACTTAAATCTGATGAGATTGATACTAATTCGGTTGATCGAAATTGGAATTAACAAACAAAATCAACATGCCTTTGGTGTCCTGCCAAAGCACAAATAGCTTCATCCACGGAAACAAAAGTACCAGCAAAAGTTCCTAAGAACAATCCGTATCTTAGTGTCTCCTTAATCCCCATGGCAACAGCTTCACTATTCGAGAAATCACCGATTTTCCTAAATCCATAGATTCCAATTACGTTCAGATCAAAGAATTTCCAAAAACAAAAAAATTCGATTCCGGTTTTCTCACTCTACCTCGATTGAGAAGAAGATCTGCGGCGAGCGAAACGAGCTACGATTGAGAAAATAGCTAATCCACCTTTAATCCCGGTACCTATGGAGAATCCTTTGACGGAAGCGACGATGATTCTACGCAGCTTCTCCGAATCATCCACTGGGGAAACCGATTTTGATCCAAACGAAGAAGACGAAGAACAAGAGGAAGAGATATCGGATTTAACCGAATCGGACCCGTTGCAATGTATGCATCTAAGGTCGAACGATTCACCGGAATCGTCGCCGGCGATTCCATCGATTTCACCGCGGATGCATGAGCAGCGAGAACCGTTCGCCGTCCGGCGAGACGGCGACATGAGGACGGCGAGAATAGGGTTGCTCGGATTGCGCCAAAAGTGAAGATGATAGGTAAGCTTTGGTGGGAAATTGTAATTGGCTTTTGAAATAAAAAAAACACTAGAGGGGAAGGAGCAAACCAACAAAGTTATTTTGAGAGTGACGAAGACAACAATACAGCGAATCAGATTTACAGCCAGTAAGGATTATCCACTTGTCAGGAAATGACTGACACGTGTCAGTTGGTTTTCGTTTTTTTCTTTTCGGTATGAAGAATATCTGATTCTTCTGTCTCGGTAACCGTTAACAAACTTACAATGGAAGCATGGGGTTGTGAAAGCTATGGGCTTATATTATGGGCTTATATTATGGGCTGCATGTATTCTCTCTTATAATAATTTTTAAACATTTATTTTGGTATAGACGTATAGTTGCAAAAAATAAAAATAAACTGTAGTGATATTCAGGCTTTAGCTCTTTATATATATTCGATCTATGCCATTGTTTCACGTTTGTTAATGCTCTGTTTTGTTTGTGTTTGCAGGTAAAAACAGAGTAAAGTAAGAACACAAAGAATTACAAGTTCCCAAAGCCAAATCCGGCCAAAGTACGTCTTGGAGAGCTTAATGCCAGCTCTCAAGGCTTTCACTATAAAATCAAAGTGTACAAAATACCAGAGATCAATCTAGAGACTAATACCATAGAATCACTAGTGTTGGAGGTGGATCTTACAAACCCCCCCCCCCCCCNTTAAAGGCTCGCGATCAAATCAAGATCGGCCCATCTGAATATTCGGCTCGCTAAGCAGCCGGCCCACCAAACAAACGAAGCCCACCCAGGTCGGCCGTACGAGAAGGATTAGGTGGATTGCCACCGAGACCGGTCAATACACTCTACACAACCAAACGATATGTCATGCCCCACCATCGATCAGTCTTGCCCAACCGACGATTCATCCTGACCGACCGTACCGATTAGGTTTTCGAAGGTCTCTAGGTCATTGCTTTGAGCTTAGTATAAATAGAGAGGTGCCCTCATCTGTAGAGAGGAGAGAGTTTTGAGAGGGAGAGAGAGAGAGAGAAAAATAGCAAAGAAAAAGACTAAACCGACTTTGTAATATTCTTTAAAGAAAGACCGACCTCGCTTGATAATAATATACACCGACCTAAGACTTTAACTTAAACAAAATTCTCCGACCCCCCTTTTCTCTTAGAGTAGACATAAGTTAATCGGTGCCGATAACCGATACAACAATTGGCGCCCACCGTGGGGCTCAGAGATATTTCTCAACGCAAAAAGCAGTTAGGCGGATAAACAACTCAATGATGTCAGAACAACCATCCACGACTGTGTTAGGCGCAAAGAGCGCAACGCCTCGATTCATCGGACCCGAACCACCTCCGAACCGACAAAGCACCACCAACATACCGACTACGACCGCATCCTCGAAACTACTCAGATGACCCCACTGGTCGGTAACATACCCACTGTAGAACCAATCGACATTTCAGCTCTCTTCGGAACGCTCCTCGCAAGAATAGACGAGCTTACTCGTGGGACAAGCGAACGATTTGACCAAATTACCGCGGTACAAGCAGCATGCCAGTACCAAGTCAACGACCTCCATTCCTAGGAAGCCCAGACTCCCGAACACCATCGCAACCGCCGTAACCTGTTCGGCGATCAGCTTTTCCCGCCGACCAACCCACTTCGAAACCCGACATGCACCGAAAACCGAACACGCATGCCGAGCTTCGAAACGTCAACTCCTCCCCGTCAAACCAGGAACCCTGACGAAACCAAGAGATGGAATAGATGAACGCCATACTACAGGCCATGACGTCTCTGGTGCATCGAGCAACCAATTCGGCTCTCGAAATCGACCGCGTATTAAAAGAGACGCAAAGCACGCTGTTTACTGCTCAAATAGCCGATTTCCCGCTGCGCAATCCAGGAAAGATTAATTTTCCGATATATTCGGGAAACACCGATCCCAGCCAGCATCTGGTGGCATTTCAAATTGCGATGGGCCGAGCTCGATATTCCGCCGAGGAACGAGACGCCGGTTTTTGCCAGCTCTTCGTAGAAACTCTTGCCGGAGACGCCCTAGTATAGTTTTCCAAACTCGATGCAAATTCCATAGAGCGCTACCGTGCGATGAGCACCGCCTTCCTCAAACGCTATCATATGTTCTTCCAGCATCCGACCTCTTGTGCCGATCTCTATACAATCACGCAAGGGGAAAATGAATCCCTCCGAGCATTCATGAACCGATTCAATTCAGTGGCATCTCGAGTCTCGGTGCCCGACGATACGGCAATACCGGCCTTATGGGGAGCCCTCCGACATAATATGAAATTCCGGGACAGTCTCAAGTTCGACAAGCCGCCGACCTTAGAAGACGCAGTACATCGAGCTGTACTATATATCAAAGATGAAGAGGAGAAAGAAGCGATGGCCAGAAAGTACCCATCTAATCTGGATCAACCGACAAAGGATAAACCCAAGGAGGAATACTGTGAACAGCGGCAACACCTAAATCAGAATTATCGCGCCAACAATAACAGCAGCGATCGAGTTAGAAGAGCAAACGTGAGCTACGTCAGCGAAGCACAACCACAACAACGGTCGAGCAAGTGGGTACGCGACGAAGAAAGCCAACGCCCGTTCTGTGACTACCATAGACGATACGGACATCCCACCTCTCGATGCCGCCAATGCAAGAGTACCTCCTCGAGAAATTTCGAAGATGAGAAATCGGCCATTGAGTCAGACATCAACACGAGTCGACAAACAGCGATCAAACGATACTCACCGATCTGATAATGACCGATCCAGACCAAATCAAAATGATATCCTGCCCCCGCCACCAATCATGCGAAGAATAGATGATGAGCAGCCGAAGCGAGATCACGACTTCCATGATAAGCAAGGGACACCCCCGACCATCCGAAAACGGGTCAGCATGATCATGGGCGGTCTCATGACATGCAATGATTCAATTAGATCAATAAAAAAATACGGCAGGAAAGTGATGATTGCTCGAAGGTTCCAAGATCAGACCACCGATAAGCCGATCAGCGAAGCTATAAGCTTCACCGAGGACGACGCCGCAGACATAGATCAACCACACAACGATCCCCTTGTTATCGAACTCAGAGTCGACGATTGCGAAATCTCGCGAATATTAATAGACACTGGCAGCTCGGTGGACTTAATATTCAAAGAAACCCTGGATAAAATGGAACTTACCAACCATCATCTCAAACCGACCATCAAACCACTCACGGGTTTCAGTGGAGATACGACCATGACCATCAGTACAATCAGACTGCCGGTATATGTCGGGAAAACAACGAAGCTTGTCAAATTCGTCGTCGTTGACAAACCAACAATTTACAACGCAATACTAGGTACGCCGTGGATACACACGATGAAGGCCATCCCATCCACCTACCATCAATGCGTCAAGTTTCCTACTCCACACGGAGTCAAAACGATCCGAGGAAACCAGGAAATGTCTCGAACATGCTTCATCGCCGAACACAAGCTGCGAAATTCGGCTTCAAAACGACCCGAAACGTGTTTAATGATCGAACCAAGAATCCATACCGAACTTCCACCTCAAGATGATCCGAAGCGCGAGTCCATCATCCAAATCAACATAGACGAAAGCGACATGGAACGATGTGTTGGCATCGGGGCCGAGCTTGAGGATGACATCAAATTCGAACTAATCCGCCGAAATGCGTCGACATTCGCATGGTCAATAAACGATATGGTAGGAATATATCCAACGATAGTTCGCCACGAACTGATCGTCGACCCTACTTTCAAGCCGATCAGACAAAAACGGCGAAAGCTGGGCCCAGAGAAATCTCGGGCCGTCGACGATGAGGTTAGAAAACTGTCGGCAGCATGATCAATCACCGAAGTAAAATACCCCGAGTGGCTAGCCAATCCAGTGGTCGTCAAAAAGAAGAGTGAGAAATGGAGAATCTGTATCGACTTCACCGGTCTCAACAAAGTATGTCCGAAAGACAGCTTCCCCTTACCACACATTGATCGCTTAGTAGAGGCGACTGCTGGCAACAAACTATTGTCCTTTAAGGATGCATTCTCCGGCTATAATCATGTAATGATGCATCCCGACGATAGAGAAAAAACGGCATTCATAACCGACCGCAGCACTTACTGTTACAAAGTCATACCTTTCGGCCTGAAAAACGCGGGAGCGACCTACCAGCGATTAGTCAATCATATGTTCCCCGAACAACTCGGAAAAACAATGGAAGTCTACATAGACGACATGCTCGTAAAATCACTCACTGCCAGCGATCACATCGGCCATCTCCAGACTTGCTTCGACACACTGAATCAATACCAAACGAAGTTGAATCCATCTAAATGCACATTCGGTGTGACTTCAGGCGAGTTCCTGGGATACATCGTCACACAAAAAGGAATCGAAGCCAATCCCAAATAGATAAAGGCAATAATCGACTTACCATCGCCACGAAACACGCGAGAGGTACAACGATTGACGGGCCGAATCGCCGCCCTTAACCGATTCATTTCCAAATCAACCGAAAGGTGTCTGCCATTTTACAAACTACTCCGAGGGAACAAACGGTTCGAATGGATTGATAAATGCGAAGAAGCCTTCCAACAACTAAAAATCTACCTAACGACACCGCCGATCCTGGCAAAACCAGAAGAAGGTGAAACCTTATATCTCTATATATCAATCTCCAGCTCGGCTGTAAGCGGCGTACTAGTCAAGGAAGATCGAGGAGAACATAAGCCGATCTTCTACATCAGCAAGACGCTGGATGACGCAAAAACTAGATACCTGACCTTAGAAAAACTCGCGCTCGCGATCATCATCTCAGCTAGAAAGTTACGACCCTACTTTCAATCCCATTCTATTGTCGTTCCAACCGACCAGCCACTCAGAAATATCCTACATAGCCCAAGTCAATCAGGGCGAATGGCAAAATGGGCAATCGAGCTAAGTGAGTACGACATAGAATACCGAAGCCGGACCAGCGCCAAGTCACAGGTCCTGGCCGATTTCATCGTCGAGCTTCCCCCTGAAATGGCTAGCGACAATCTCCTAACATAAAATGGGAGATGGCTGCTGTACGTTGACGGTTCATCTTCACTGCGCAGATCGGGAGTGGGAATCATGCTGCAATCTCCCACGGAAGAAGTCCTAGAGCAATCTTTCCGCCTAAACTTCCAAGCCTTTAACAACGAAGCAGAATACGAAGCATTGATCGCCGGATTAAGACTAGCCAGAGGAATCGGGGTGAAAACAATAGAGGCACTCTGCGATTCGCAACTCGTGACAAATCAATATAGTGGCAACTACGAGACCAAGAATGAAAGAATGGAAGCCTACCTCCAGGTCGTCAAGAAACTCGCAGAGGAGTTCAACTCCTTTACACTCACTAAAATTCCGAGGAGCGATAATGCATCGGCGGACGCATTGGCAGCACTTGCATCTACTTCGGAACCGCATCGTCGCCGCATAATACCAGTCGAAAGCATCGACATGCCGAGCATCGACCTGCCCAAAGGAGTCTGCTTCATCAACGACCTCCTAAATAACCAGGGGAGCGACAATGAAACAACCAACCAGGTAGAAGTGGAGGATGAACCCGCCTTAGAGGATGATATAGGCAGTATAGCCGACCCCACAGATTGGAGAGTCGAGATCCTTCTCTACATCAGCGACGGACAAATGCCACCCGACAGATGGGCAGCTCGGCGCCTCAGAATTAAATGTGCCCACTACACCCAACTCGATGGCAATCTCTACATCAGCACGTTTGGAGCGTGATTGGAATTATTGGAGCTCTCTGGAGCAGTTTGGAGCAAAGCTAAAGATCGTGTTGCTGAGTACCTGAATTCACGTCGAGTATCGATCGATATCCTCTGGTATTGATCGACACTCATCGCAGCAAACACAACCCGCGAACGTGTATTAGCTATATAATTAGGTTTTCAACCATCTGTTTAGGCTATGCTTTATTTTGTTTTGGTTTAAGAGAGAACTTGGTGAGAAAGACAAGTCTGAATTTCCCTTCGTTCGAGATTCAGATCTCAAAACATCTTGTTGCTCCTTCTGATTTTCTATTAAGTATTTATTCAAACATGTCTATTGATTCAATTTCCATGTCTGAGTAGATCACCTGTTAGGTTTAGGGTTTTCTCATAGGGATTTCTTTGAATGCTAGGTTGATTATCTGTTAGGATTCACTATCCGAATTAGTTCTTCACCGTAGGTTGTTCTCAAAGCTAATTCTGGATTGATCACCTAGAACTTAGATCTTAGGACAATTGATTAGGCACGAGAGTGCGATTAATTACCTGATAGAACCTTAGGTGAGCAAATTGATTATTCGCAAAGAGATTTGGTTTAATTGATTTGTGAACATATCAAACCTGAACTTTAAAGCTGATTTAGACTTTAGGATTCGCAAAGAGATTTGGAATTCTTAAGATTTAGATTTAGATAGTTTCCGCAACGAGAGTTGGTTAGCTATATTTTAGTGATTTGAGTTCTAGAACCGTGCTTAATCTGAATCATGTTAGTTAATTTAGCTGCATTCATTGATTTCCTGAGAAATACCCTGAACTTATCTGCTTCCAACTGAATTTACAACACTTTTACTTGCATACTTGTTTTCAATTACATCTTTTGATTTAGCGTATTCTGGATCTATACAATCTATTGTGTGATAACTGAGTTCTTGTGTTCGACCCCTGATTTACTACAGCAACTGCTTTAGTACTATTTAGGGTATTAATTTGAGCATATCAAATTTGGCGCCGTTGCCGGGGACTCAATTCGCCATTAGATTTTAGCTAAGAAATTCGTCTAAATCGCCCGAGTATCGATCGATTCCCGTCGTCAATTTCAGTGACTTACGTTCTTTGTTTCTGTTTTCAGGTCATGCCTAATCGAGAAACCAGAAGCAAAAAAGAACACCCCGCTAGTTGATCTATCACTGGAACAGCTAGCACTCGTGGAACGCACAAACATGAAAGCAAAGAAATCAGCTAAGATGAACAACAATCAAGTGAGGTTAGTTCGTGATGCAGCTGGTGCCTACAGAGACCAAGAGGGTCGGTTGTGCAATGAGCAAGGACAACGTCTGGATGGAGAGGGGATCGTCATTCCACCTGCTCCTGTTGTCGCTGAGAATGCCTCTGGGAATGCGAGGAATGCTGTAGTTAATCGTGGAAGAACGATTGGTGAGTACAACAGGCCGGATCAGTTTTTCGCCAATCGGTCAGCGATTCGTCCTCCTGCGTTTGAGAGGAACGACTTTGAGCTGAAACCTGCTTACTACACTCTAGTGGGACAGCATCTCTTTCATGGTCTTCCTCATGAACATCCGATGGACCATGTGGAGAAGTTCGAGGACTTGGTCACTAGCATCAAGAGCAATGGAGTGTCCTACGACTATCTCTTCTGCAAGCTTTTCCCCTACTCTCTAGGTGGAGATGCTACTTACTGGCTAAGGCAGCTACCTCCTGGATCGCTAACTAATTGGGAGGACACTAAGAGAGCCTTCCTGATTAATTTCTACGATGATGGACGATCTGAAGATCTGAGGAATAAAATCTCCACTTTTTCTCAAGGTCCTACTGAGGCGTTCAAAGCTGCTTGGACGAGGTTCAGATAGTATCAGAGAGATTGTCCACATCATGGATACTCTGATGTGCAGCTGCTGGGTATCTTCTTTAGAGGAGTAGATTGGAGATATCAGATGGTTCTGGACGCTTCAAGCAATGGTAATTTCAATACCAGGTATCCTTAGGACGCTTACGTGTTGATTGAGAACTTTGCATCTAGTAGTAGTACCAAGAGTGCAGATTTCGAGCCCAAGAAGCTGGCTGGTAATCATGATGGGTCGCATATCGCTGAAGTTAAGGCTCAGCTGGATTCTCTGCACAATCTTCTGCTGGGAAAGTCAACAAAGGCCGTTCATTTTGCGGAAGATGTTGAGGTGTTCAACGAGGGTGAAGCAGAAGATGTCAACTACATTGGTGGTTCTGGCTTTCAGGGACAGAGGAACCAATTCAACATCAATCGGAGTTTCAACAACAACTTCCAGCAAGGAGGATTCAACCAGAAACCTGCCCAAAACAACGGGTACACCAGGAGCTACAGAAGTCCTTCTTACGAGCCTGTGACTGCTAAAACATCAGAGAACAAGATTGAAGCCATGCTTGAAACACTCGTTCAAGGACAGCAGCAGATCACAGTAACATTCAACGGTAAGATGGACGCCATGTACAAAGATCTGAGTGGAAGGATCGATGCTCTTGGTATTGGTCAGAAGAAGCTGGAAACTCAGGTAGCTCAGACTTCAGAAGGTTCGAGAAGACAAGAAGGTTTTCTTCCAGGAAAAGGAGAGAACCAAGGGCACACATCAATGCCATTACCTTGAGAAGCGGTAAATAGGTCACTTCAGGAGCGAGAGTAAACCAAACTGCTGAAAATTTCGAGATGTCTGACGATGAAGACACTGAAATCGCCAAGACATCGATCGACACTACCCGGCATCGATCGACACCGATCAAAATTCTTACACGGGAAAACTCAAAATCCCATGTATCGATCGATACCCCCCCTGTATCGATCGATACCAAACCTGAAAACGATGTTACGAAGGAGAAGCCTAAAGCGGTAACAGAGAGGGTCTACATACCGAGGATACCTTATCCCAGAGCTACTGAGAAGACTAAGAAGGAGGTAGAGGACACTAGATGCAAGGAAATTTTGGACAAGCTGGTTGTTGAACTTCCCTTCATCGATGCTATCAAAACTTCTGCAGCTTTCAGGAGATATGTCAAGAAGATGGTGTCCAGCAATGTGAACCTTGAAGACAGTTGTATGATGATCACTCATGAGTGCAGTGCAATCCTAAACAACAGGATCCCAACGAAACTACCAGATCCAGGGAGCTTTGTCTTGGATTGCACAATCGCCACTAACAGGTTTGAGCGTTCTCTTTATGACCTTGGCTCAAGTGTCAACCTCATGCCATACTCGGTTGCTAAGAGAATGGGAATGACAGATTTCACTACTACGAGAATCTCGCTGATACTCGCTGATCGTTCAGTTAGACTTCCAGAAGGGTTGCTCGAGGATGTTCCGATTAAGATTGGGAATTGCTTAATCCCAAATGATTTCATTGTCTTGGAGTATGAATCGGAACCCAGAGATCCTCTCATCTTGGGACGGCCATTCTTAGCAACAGCTGGTGCTCTGATTGATTGCAGGAATGGGAAGATAGCTCTTAACATTGGTGAGTTGGTCATGACTTTTAATATGGAGAAGATAATGAAGAGACCAACCATCGATGGACAGACTTTCTTCGTTGACACCTTCTGTGATATTGCTGAGGAGTACTTCTTGGAGATGCATCCTGAGGACCCATTGGAGAGAGCATTGGTCTGTTCGGCTGAGTCAGAGTTTATTGCTAATGATGCTGCTGCTGAATACGGGAAGATGCTCGATACAGCATTGCCAGTATTGATCGATACTCACCCAGTATCGATCGATACCCTGCGGCCAGAAAGAGATTTGGCCGAAAGAACTAAGCAAGCTGCTGGGCTTGGAGATTGGAGCGAGGAGGAAGCTCCTAAAGTGGAACTCAAACCACTTCCTGCGAATCTGAGGTATGGTTTTCTTGGTCCTAATTCCACATTCCCAGTAATCATTAATGCTTCTTTGAACAACGCAGAGGTTACCTTATTGCTAAGCAAGATGCGCAAGTATCGCAAAGCTCTTGGCTATTCTCTTGATGATATTTCAGGTATATCACCGGACCTGTGCATGCATAGGATTCATCTTGAGGACGAGTCAAAGGCTTCAATTGAGCATCAAAGGAGACTGAATCTGAACCTGAAGGAGGTGGTTAAGAAAGAGGTCATGAAACTCTTAGATGCATGAGTTATCTATGCCATCTCAGATAGCTCTTGGGTCAGTCCAGTGCACGTTGTTCCTAAGAAAGGAGGGATAACCGTGGTGAAGAATGACAAGGATGAGATGATTCCTACAAGGACTATCACTGGAAATCGAATGTGCATTGACTACAGGAAGTTGAATGCAGCTACACGGAAAGATCACTTCCCATTGCCATTCATTAACCAGATGCTGGAGAGATTGGCTAGCCATCCCTACTACTGCTTCCTTGATGGGTATTCAGGTTTCTTCCAGATTCCTATCCATCTAGATGACCAAGGGAAGACCACTTTCACATGTCCCTACGACACATTCGCATACAGAAGAATGCCATTTGGATTGTGCAACGCTCCAGCCACCTTTCAGAGGTGCATGATGTCTATCTTCACAGACATGATTTAGGATTTCATGGAGGTGTCCATGGATGATTTTTCAGTATATGGATCATCATTCAAAGACTGTTTGGCTAACTTGTGTAAGGTGCTCCAGAGGTGTGAAGAGAAACATTTGGTCTTTAATTGGGAAAAGTACCACTTTATGGTTCAGGATGGCATCGTACTTGGGCACAAGGTCTCTGAAGTTGGGATCGAAGTTGACAAAGCCAAGATTCAGGTCATGACAAGTCTCCAACCACCGACTTCTGTGAAAGATATTTGGAGTTTCCTTGGTCATGCTGGATTTTACAGGAGGTTTATCAAGGATTTCTCCAAGATAGCATGCCCACTCACTGCTTTACTGTGCAAAGAGATCAAATTCGATTTCACACCTGATTGTCTTGCAGCCTTTGAGGAGATCAAAAAGGCTTTGGTGAGTGCTCCTATTGTGCAACATCCTGATTGGACTCTGCCTTTTGAGATCATGTGCGATACTAGTGACTTTGCTGTTGGGTCAGTTCTGGGTCAGAAAAAGGATAAGAAGCTGCACGTCATCTACTATGCCAACAGGACTTTGGATGATGCTCAGAAGAATTACAGCACCACAGAGAAGGAACTACTTGCAGTTGTCTTCTCCTTTGAGAAATTCCGATCTTACTTGATTGGGAGCAAGGTGGTTGTTCATACTGATCATGCTGCTCTCAAGTATCTGATGAATAACAAGGATCTCAAGCCTCGTCTTTGCTGTTGGGTTCTTTTGCTACAAGGATTTGACATCGAGGTTAAGGACAAGAGAGGCATAGAAAATTGGGTCGCTGACCATCTCTCGCGGATGCGGATCGATGCAGATGTCCCTATTGATGATAAACTACCTGAGGAAGCCGTTTACTTCATTGAAACTGGGTTTCAAATGAATTTCGCAGAAAATCGGCAAATTTCACGAGTTGCAGGTTTCGGTATCGATCGATACCCTGCTGGTATCGATCGATACCCTGGCGATCCCGAACCTGTTTGGATTGTTGATCATCCTTGTGTTTTTGAACACAATCTCGTCGCTGCAACCGATTCTGATAACCCATGGTACGCTGATATTGCCAATTATCTCGCTGTAGATGCAGAGCCAACACACCTCAAGAAATATACCAAGAAGAAGTTCATGCATGACATAAGAAGATTCTTTTGGGATGAACCTTATATGTACAAGTACTGTTCTGATGGTATCTACAGGAGATGCATTGATGAATCAGAAGTTCCTGGTGTCTTGTTTCACTGCCATGGATCCGACTATGCTGGTCATTTTGCAACCTTCAAGACAGTGTCCAAGGCTCTTCAAGCAGGTTTCTGGTGGCCTACCATGTTTAAGGATGCTCATGCCTTCGTTTCACAGTGTGATGCTTGTCAGAGGAGAGGGAAGATCAGTAAGAGACACGAGATGCCACAAAATTTCATCCTTGAGGTTGAAGTTTTTGATTGCTGGGGCATCAACTTTATGGGTCCTTTTCCATCATCACACAAGAAAAATTACATCCTGGTTGCTGTGGACTATGTGTCCAAATGGGTGGAAGTGATAGCTAGTGAGAAAAATGACTCTGCAGTGGTTCTTAAGCTGTTTAAGACCATCATTTTTCCTCGCTTTGGAGTACCTCGAATTGTGATAAGTGATGGTGGCTCTCACATTATCAACAAGGTTTTCGAGAGGTTGTTGAAGAAGTATGGTGTGAACCATCGTGTAGCTACTCCATATCACCCTCAGACAAGTGGGCAAGTCGAGGTCTCCAACAGGCATATCAAGGAGATTTTGGAGAAGACAGTGAGTGCTTCTAGGAAGGATTGGTCTACAAAATTGGATGATGTGCTATGGGCATACATGACTGCTTTCAAGACACCGCTGGGAACTACACCTTTCCACTTGCTGTATGGGAAAGTATGTCACCTTCCAGTAGAGATTGAGCATAAGGCTGCTTGGGCGACGAAGTTGCTGAACTTCGACCTCAAACCTGCTGCTGAGAGGAGATTGATTCAGCTGAACGAGCTGGATGAGATCAGGCACCACGCCTATGAGAACTCGAAGCTGTACAAGGAGAGAACCAAAGCTTATCATGATAAGAAGATCATCTCCAGACACTTCGAGCCAAACGACCAGGTACTTCTATATAACTTTTGTTTGCAATTGTTTCCTGGTAAATTGCGTTCTCGTTGGTCAGGTCCCTTCACAATCAAGGAGGTCAGACCACATGGTGCTGTAGTGTTGATCAATCGCAAAGGCGAAGAGTTCACTGTCAATGGACAAAGGGTGAAACATTATTGGGCGAAAACTGAGATTCCAGACGGACATATAATGCCTCTGGATAATGCACCCACAACCTGAGTGGAGTTACAGTCAAGCTAATGACTTTAAACAAGCGCTTGGTGGGAGGCAACCCACTGGTGAGTCTGTTTTGAGTCGTTTTTCTTTTTATTTTTGTTCGTTTTGTTTTTGTGTCAGGATAAACAAAGAGCAAAAACTCGAAATCGCCTGAGTGTCGATCGATACCCTACGCGATTGAGGACGGTTCATGTTGACTTAAGTCTGGTATCGATCGATACCAGGCTGTGTGTCGGTCGATACTTAATGTTCCAACTAGGTAACTTCTTGTTTTTCCCAATATTAGTCTGTTCTTTTGTTTTCTTTCACTAACTCTAGGCTAGATAACACTGGGGACAGTGTTGTTCAAGTCTGGGGGAGGTGTCTGCTGACATTGTTTTTGTTTTTCTTAGAGTCAGTTGTTTTATCGAGTCAATCATTTTTATTGAGTCAAAACTTGTTGGAGATAATGATCATGTGCTTGAACCTATTGATTTGATTTTGTTTTTGAGTGCACAGTGTTACAGGATCAGTTCTAGATCGACTAATGAAAAATCCAAGGACTGACCAGTTGACTAGAAAACATCCATGTCTCCAGCAGAGTTCTTCTGAAGCCTGAGCCAAATTTTTGCACTTCATCAATGTGGTTAGTGTTTTTAGAGCTTGATTCATCATTCATATCTGATAAAGGAACCCATGTGTTTAGAGTTATGGTATCTCTCTCCCCTGTTATAAGTTGATAAATAAGAGCATAAAAGATTGAAATGATTTTCTTCTGAGTAGAGGGTTAGGAAAATTTCCAGCGATCCCATTATTCTACTTAAGAGGGAATGATCACACAAAGGATTGGAAGCGAGGCTAGGATTTTCCTATGATGCCATTATTCGCCTACATCCTTTGATACATAGAGAGGGAAGAACCGGGGATTTGGTGGCAAACACCATCAATACTCGCGTCTCATACCTTGATGTGTATATGCAAAGCTGAAAATAAAAGAAAGAACATGAAAAAAAAAAATATATATATTATATATATATATATATATTAAGTCTGGGGGAGAAAAATTGATACAAAAAGTGTGAAAAGGGTGGTTCCTTGTCATGATATCGTATGGTAAAGAATCTAGAAGGTTCTTAAACATTATCTGCAGCGATGAAACTGGCGATGAGGGTTTTGTTTGAACAATGATGTGGGATAATGTTTGGAGTCTGGGAAAGCTGCGAATGTCTACGGAGAAATACATGGTGGTTAGATCAAAAGCTGATTTGGTGACATTTGGATACTTGGGAAAAAGGTCATTTCGATGGTTCGTGAACAGGTGAGTCTCCGCGTTATCAAACCTCTTTATCTGGTTTAGTCTTCTATTTGCTTGAGGGCAAGCAAAAGGCTAAGTCTGGGGGAGTTGATATATCATGGTTTTTACCCTATTTAAGCCATGATATAAGTCCATTTTATAGAGTCTTTATAGTATTTTGGAGTCTTTTAGAGTCTTTTACAGGTCATAGCACGTTTGGAGCGTAATTGGAATTATTGGAGTTCTCTGGAGCAGTTTGGAACAAAGCTAAAGATCGTGTTGCTGAGTACCTGAATTCACGTCGAGTATCGATCGATACCCCCTGGTATCGATCGACACTCATCGCAGCAAACACAACCCGCGAGTTTTTACAAGACTTGAAGAATTGTAAAAGTGCCCAGAAGACTTTAATATTTACAAGAAGGCCCAGAACGTGTATTAGCTATATAATTAGGTTTTCAGCCATCTGTTTAGGCTATGCTTTATTTTGTTTTGGTTTAAGAGAGAACTTGGTGAGAGAGACAAGTCTGAATTTTCATTCGTCTGAGATTCAGATCTCAAAACATCTTGTTGCTCCTTCTTATTTTCTATTAAGTATTTATTCAAACATGTCTATTGATTCAATTTCCATGTCTGAGTAGATCACCTGTTAGGTTTAGGGTTTTCTCATAGGGATTTCTTTGAATGCTAGGTTGATTAACTGTTAGGATTCACTATCCGAATTAGTTATTCACCGTAGGTTGTTCTCAAAGCTAATTCTGGATTGATCACCTAGAACTTATATCTTAGGGCAATTGATTAGGCACGAGAGTACGATTAATTACCTGATAGAACCTTAGGTGAGCAAATTGATTATTCGCAAAGAGATTTGGTTTAATTGATTTGTGAACATATCAAACCTGAACTTTAAAGCTGATTTAGACTTTAGGATTCGCAAAGAGATTTGGAATTCCTACGATTTAGATTTAGATAGTTTTCGCAACGAGAGTTAGTTAGCTATATTTTAGTGATTTGAGTTCTAGAACCGTGCTTAATCTGAATCATGTTAGTTAATTTAGCTGCATTCATTGATTTCCTGAGAAATACCCTGAACTTATCTGCTTCCAACTGAATTTACAACACTTTTACTTGCATACTTGTTTTCAATTACATCTTTTGATTTAGCGTATTCTGAAAATATACAATCTATTGTGTGATAACTGAGTTCTTGTGTTCGACCCCTGATTTACTGCAACAACTGCTTTAATACTATTTAGGGTATTAATTTGAGCATATCAATATCTCAGATCGGCCGAATACAAACGCCGAACACATCTTCGCGTATTCATACCCGATCTGAGAAGTTAACAAGTTAACCGAGCTAAGACTCGCACCTACTAACATAATAAGCCGAGCCCAGACTCGCACCTTACAGGATAAGCCGAACTTAACGTCTCGCACCTAGAATCTAAAAAGGTCGAGTCCGACCTCGCATTTGTCAACAATATAAAATCAAACAAGTTTTGACGAAGGCAATTTCATTTATATCAAAAAACATCACAACAACAACGTTTATTTTACAAAGAAAATAAAGGATTACATCGGCAAAAGAAAGAACAAGGAAAAGAAAAGAGGAGAATAAAAATAACTAAAGGGAAAAATGAAGATCATTGACCGGCCAACCCCTTTGCCCGAGCAGCCACGGTAACCAGATCGGCAGGATCTTCGTACTCATCCGAATCAGGAATCTGCGGAGTCAAAGGCAAGTCATCTTGAGCTCGGCCCCCGTCCTGAGAAGGTCGATCTTCTAGATTTTTTGGATCACCATCTTCGGCAGCAGCTTCAACAACAGAAACTGCCGAGGTACTCGGAGGGGATCGGTCGGGAGAGGTAGCACATCTAGATCACCAACTAAGAGGTCGGTAACTTCTATCTTGCTAACCGTATCGCGCCACTCGGCTTTGTCTCCCTTCAGCTTAGTAAAATAAGAATCAGGAATCTCGACACCTTCATCCTTCATCAACTCAAGATAATCAAGAATCCCAGAAATCTGATTGGAAATCATAACTGCCTCCCGGGCCTCCTTTTGATCTTCAAGATGCATCTTGAAGCACTTAATCCGAGGCGCATACACCCCGTTGACCTCCTCCCAGACCCGCTCTCGTTTTAGCCGAACTTTGTCCTTTGCCGACCTCTCCAGCCGAACTGATTCAGAAATCAGCTCTTTCTCCAACCTCACCCTCTCCCGAGAAATCTCCTCCAAATTCATCAAAAGATCGGAATTCTCTTTCCCGAGATCGGAGACCGTGGATGCAAGCTCAAGGTTGCTCTTGTCAAGCATCTCCGACCTCGTCTTTTCCTCCGCGTGCTGTTTCTTGACTGACTCCAGCTCCCTCATCAGTCGCCGACCTGCAACTTTGATCTTCTGCACCTCATCTGATTTCTCGGTCCTCGCCCTCTTTAATTTACGATCATATAACGCCGTAAGTCTGTTCACACAGGCCGCCGTCTGACATCAAAAAAATCGGAAAAACGTCAGAAACCTCGATCGAGCAAGAAGACCAATAAGAGAAGAAATAACCAATTTCACATTCATAAACTGACGGGCCATTTCCTGGTAAGTCTTCTCCTCCTCCAGCTTATCGAAGGACGGAAGACTGCTCGAAATGCTCCCGGTCTCACGAAGCATATCGGCACATACAGCTTTGTCATTGACAAACGGTACATCATTCCCATATTTGAAGCTAAAGCCCTGCATGCCAACCCTCTGCTTCTTCGAGGGCCTTTCTTCACCGACCTGTTGCCCCACAGAAGGAACATCTGGATCGGCGGATTTATTCTGATCCCCCTGCGGCTCGACCGGCCTCGAGGGATTCTTCGAGAATTTCTTGGAGGAATGCTTCCTTTTCTTCCTCCCTTATTCGGGCCTCGTTGCCGGATCCGCAACATTTGCCCCTTCAGTCCGCATCGCCGGTTCCGCCGCGATTGCATCTCCTCGAACATGTTCGTCCACCTGTTCCTTCCTCGAGTCTTGAGGATCACTCCGATTCTCAGGATTAGTGGAAGCATCGACCTCCACGATCTCCCTTTGAGATCGATCATCCTCAGCGCTTGTGAGATCAGCAAGGTCCGATCGGACAACAAGAGCGTTATCCGCATCAACCGGAAGAGGAGTGGCCAACCTAACTCTGGCCCTGCTCGCGTAGCTTGGCAGAGCATCTACGTCTACACCGCCCATACTGTTATTTCTCTGAGAAGAACGAACGACCGCACCCCAACTAGCTGCGAAACCAAAGATGATTAAGTCAGATAAAAATCAGCGAACAGAAAGAGATAATGCAAAGATTGGCTTACCAGAATGAATACGAGCCAAACTCGATTGAATCCTTTGAAGATATATTTCAGGCCACCGTCTCTGACCCAACTCCCGAATTCTTGCCAAATCTGCTTCAAAACCTTCAAGGGGCGCCTTGGAAATAGGATGCCGAACTGAAACAGCCAGAAGGAAAGAATTAGACCAAGGAAGATAATACAATAAAGAGCATGATAGAAACTAATATATACCAAAGTCATTATTCCACCGAGTCCTATATCGCCTTCCGACCTCAACGACCGACGCCGAGTTAATCTTGACATAGAAGTATCGATGCTCCCAGTCATTAAACTTGCTAACACTTTCACCCAGAATCACCTTGTGATTGCTCTTCGCGGCCACGTAAACCGTTCCAGGGGTTTTGCCATTTACACTAATACGGGACATCTCTTCGAAGAAACGAAGATCGACGTTAACACCGCACTCGGCCCCCAACACTAGAGCGGCGACCATGTTGCGAATCCCAGCTGGAGTTATCTGACTAATAGCAAGCTCCCTAGCATCACAATAGTCAATCAGCAATTTCAGCAGAGGGAACCATAGCCGACATAGAGTGAAGTACGCCTCGTACAAACAAATCCACCCCTTGGGAGCTGTCCACGGTCGCTCCTCGGGGGCAGGCGGCGTGAGCTCCAATCCAGACACCGACAGCGCCCCTGCGTGCAACTTCTTCAGAGAATCATAATCCGACTTTGAAGGAATGTCCGCCAGACAAAGCCGACCACGAGGAATTGAATGACCCTTAGATCTAGAAGCCGACCTACGAACCGTTTTAGCTCCAACCCCATCAATCTCTAAAGCCGACCTCTCATCCATTGCAAGTAACTCAGCCTCAAACTTGACATCGGCGATCTTTTCATCTATCAATTGAGGAACAACAATCTCCAAACGAGCCGGGCTAGAGCTGGCGCCATCTGGGCACGTTCGGATGGCCAACTCCTGGATCGGCGAACTAACTACTCCCGCCGAACTATCCGAATTCATCGTCTTGTCTAAAGAAGAGTCACTACTCACCGAGATAGCATCCTCTTCAACCAACCTCGAGGACAAACTCTATTCGATACGCACCATCTGCTTTTGAAGATCTAGAGATAGGAGAAACGAAGAACACGAAAAACACAACACGAACCTCCACCTAATCGGAGAAATCACGCCGTGGAATCAACAAAATCACGACGGCGACGCGACAGAAGTACGATACGAAAACAAGAACAATAAAATGATATCGAGAGAGAAAAAGAGGAGAGCTATACCTTTCTGCTAAAGAATGAAATGAAGAAAGAGCAAAAGACAGGGATTATATAGAAGAGAAGCGCGATTGCCGAGGAGACACAATGATTATATATATGAAACTCTTCGTTTCCCGCGCATCTAGGAAACCCTTCGGTTCCCGCACCTAGGAAACTCTTTGTTTCCCGCGCTTCAACATATGGGTCTAAGCGCCACCAACAAAGGCCCAATAAGAAGCCCACCGAATGTTGTCATGAGAAGCGCCGATCTAGACAACAATTATACCAACCACATGAATTCGCCGAACTCAATTTATCCTCGATCCTTCGCCGAACTAGGGGGGCAATTGTTGGAGGTGGGTCTCACAACCCCTCCATTTCTCTTAAAGGCCCGCGATCAAATCAAGATCGGCCCATCCGAATATTCGGCCCGCTAAGCAGCCGGCCCACCAAACAAACGAATCCCACCCAGGTCGGCCGTACGAGAAGGATTAGGTGGATTGCCACCGAGACCGGTCAGTACACTCTACCTAACCAAACGATATGTCCTGCTGATATGCTCAAATTAATACCCTAAACAGTACTAAAGCAGTTGTGCTGCAGTATATCAGGGGTCGAACACAAGAACTCAGAGAAGTCGCATAATAGACTGTATAGTATCAAATCAAGCTAAGCAATTCAGATTTAAACAAAAAGCAGTAAGCAGTATACGAGTTGTAATTCGATGGGAAAGAGATAGGTTCAGGGATATTTCTCAGGAAATCAATGAATGCAAAATAAACTAACTAATCAGGGTTCAGGTTACGCACGGTTCTCGAACTCAAGTCACTAGAGTATAATTAACCAACTGTCGTTGCGAAAACTATCTAAATCTAAACTTTAGAATCCCAAATTTCTTTGCAAATTCCTAAGAATAAATCAGCCTTAATTTCAAGTTTGATATGTTCACAAATCAATTAAACCAAATCTCTTTGTGAATAATTGATTTGATCACCCTAAGTTCTATCAGGTAATTAATCGCACTGTCGTGCCTAATCAATTATCCTAAGATCTAAGTTCTAGGTGATCAATCCAGAATTAGCTTTGAGAACAACATAAGGCGAAGAACTAATTCGGATTGTGAACCCTAAATAACTAATTACCTAGCATTCAAATAAATCCCTTATGAGAATCCCTAAACCTAACAAGAGATCTACTCAGACATGTAAATTGAATCAATAAACATGTTTGAATAAATACTCAATAGAAAATAAGAAAAAGTAACAAAAGGGTTCGAAATCTTCTCTCGATGAACATAGTTTCAGACTTGTCTCCCTTGAAAAGCTCTCTCACAAATCCAGAATAAAATAAAGCGTAGCCATTAAAGTGGCTGTAAAATCCCTATAAATAACCTAAATCACGTTTTGGAGCTTCTTGTAAATATTAAAGTCTTCTGGACCAAGTTGCAATTCTTTAACTCTTCATAAGTCGCGACCCGTGTCTTGCTGTGGAGAGGTATCGATTGATACCAGGCAGTATCGATCGACACTGATCGTGAAATCGGGTACTCAGCAACACGAATTTCAGGTTTGTTCCAAAATGCTCTAGAAAGCTCCAATATCTCCAATTATGCTCCAAACGTGCTAAAACCTGTAAAAGACACTAAAAGACTACAAAATACTAGAAAGACTCTATAAAACGGACTTACATCATGGCTTAAAAGGGGTAAAAACCATGATATATCACCTGCCCCACCATCGATCTGTCTTGCCCAACCGACGATTCATCCTAACCGACCGTACCGATTAGTTTTTCGAAGGTCTCTACGTCATTGCTTTGAGCTTAGTATAAATAGAGAGGTGCCCTCATCTGTAGAGAGGAGAGAGTTTTGAGAGGGAGAGAGAGAGAGAGAGAGAAAAATAGCAAAGAAAAAGACTAAACCGACTTTGTAATATTCTTTAAAGAAAGACCGACCTCGCTTGATAATAATATACACCGACCTAAGACTTTAACTTAAACGAAATTCTCTGACCCCCCTTTTCTCTTAGAGTAGACATAAGTTAATCGGTGCCGATAACCGATACAACAACTAGGAGTTAAAGAAGGAAGAAGATGAGTATCTTCTTTAATCATATTCTCTTGCTCTACGATTGCTTTCTTACTCTACTTGTCACACTCTCTCTCTTGATAGATCTTTTAGTGACGTCTCTCCATTTAACCTGTGAAGGTCCAGCTCAGCACCTTGAGCTCACGCTTTTCTTCATGCGTAACAACCTTCTCTTTGACTGAGAATACACTGCACATAGACGTTCTTCTTAAACGACAGCTTCTGCTGCGTTTGGTTTAATCAGACTTCAACCTGGGTTGTGCAGTCTTCCTGGGCCTTACCAGATCATCATCATCGGCCCAACAGCAATCCAAAGTCTTCCTTTACAGTGAATGGAAACGATACTCACATTCTCCACCTCGTTTTCATTCAGACAAGACCAAAGAGAAAAAGCATTTGATCTCCTTTTGTTCTGACAACTCTCTGTCAAAACCCTAGCCCCCCCCCCTTTTTTTTGAGCTAGCCCAGTTCCCTCCGAGCTAGTTCCGATCTCTCAGTACCCTGAGATCCCTTCTTCCATCCTCAAACTTCGCCACCGGTAACGATTTGGTGAGTAGAACGGCAGGATTCACCTTCATGTTGATTTTGCTCAGCACGACGTCTTTTTCTGTCACCACATCTCTGATGAAGTGAAACTGATAGTCGATATGCTTTGTTCGCTCATGGAAGACGCTATTCTTTTCCAAACAGATCACGCTCTGGGAGTCACAAAACATCTCCACCGTCTTCTGTGGAAACCCAAGTTCACTGGTAATTCTCTTCAACCATAGCGCTTCTTTTGTAGCTTCAGCTAACGCCATATATTCAGCCTCTGTCGTTGACAAGGCTACGATTTGTTGTAGACTAGATCTCCAGCTCACAGTGTTGCCTCCTAACTGAAACACATATCCAGTGATAGAGCGTCTTCTATCCAGGTCAGATGCATAGTCGCTATCGCAGTAGCCTTTTACTTCGAATTTATCTGATTTCTTGAATGTTAGCTTGAAATCTGAAGTTCCTTGCATATATCTAAGTATCCATCTGACTGCTTCCCAATGTTTCTTGTTAGGAGAGCTCATGAACCGACTGACAAGACCAACAACATGAGCAATATCAGGACGGGAACCCACCATTGCATACATCAAGCTTCCGACTACACTGGAATAAGGTACGTTTCTCATCTCAAGCTCAGTTTCTGCTTTCTCTTCTTGCTTAGTACTGGATAGCTTGAAATGACAACCCATAGGTGTCTGAACTGTTCTTGAATTATCCATACCAAAACTCCTTAAAACTTTATGAATATAAGCCTCCTGAGATAACATAAGAATACCTTTCGCTCTGTCTCTGATGATGTCCATGCCTAGGATCATCTTTGTTGGTCCTAGGTCCTTCATCTCGAACTCTTTACTTAAAATACACTTAAGCCTTTGAATTTCAATTAGATCTTTTGCAACAACCAACATATCATCTACGTACAGTAGAAGATACACAAAACTGTCATCACCATAACTCTTGAAATACACGCTGCTATCAAACTGACTTCTTGAATAGCCATGTAGTTTCATAAACTGATCAAACCTCAAATTCCATTGTCTCGGAGATTGCTTTAACCCATATAACGATCTTTGAAGCAAACAAACTTTATTACCCTTGGCATAACCTTCTGGTTGATCCATCAAAATTTTTTCTTCCAAATTTCCATGTAAGAAAGCCGTTTTAACATCCAATTGCTCTAACTCATAATCAAAATTAACCACCACATATAACATCAGCCTTATGGTCGTATGTTTAACCACATGAGAAAATACTTCTTGGTAATCAATGCCTTCAATCTGAGAATAACCTTTTGCCACCAAACGCGCCTTGTATCTTGGTTCTTCAACCCCTGGAATACCTGGTTTGAATTTGAAAACCCATTTGCACCCAATAGTTCTTTCACCTTCAGGTTTGTCAATTAATTTCCAAGTATATTCTTGTCTAATGAAACCATCTCAGCAGCTCCTTTCCACTTTCTCTTATTCTTTCCTTTCATGGCTTCCTAAACTGATCTTGGTTCTTCTTCTTCAATCAATTCTGCCACGATTAGAGCATATGCAGCTACATCTGAATCATCAAATCTGCTTGGAGGTTTAATCACTCTTCTTTCTCTGTCTCAAGCTAACTGATAACTCCCTGGTGACTCAGTTTCAGATTCAGATTCTTCTTCTGAATCCTCTACCACTTCAGAATCAGAAATAACTCCACCTGCTTCTGAAGATTCTCCACCTTGATGTCCATATTCAACACTTTCTTTAGTTGTTGGAAGAACCAGAGAAACTTTTCTCTTCCCTTTTGGATCATCAATGTGATTGTTCTTTTCAAAAAAAAATTCAAAGTCTTTGTAAACATCTTCACAGAAAGTAACCTCACGACTGATGATGCACTTTCTGTATTCACTACTCCATATCATGTATCCTTTAACTCCTTGAGGATGCCATACAAATACTCTTTTCTTTGCTCTAGGCTTGAGTTTTCCTTGATCAACATGAAAGTAAGCCAAACATTCGAATCTTCTCATATGAGAATATTCTGGCTTTCTTCCTGTCCATACTTCTTCAGGCACTTCAAAATTTAGAGGAACAGATGGTGACCTGTTAATCATGTAGACCACAGTAGACGTAGCTTCAGCCCAAAATGGTTCTCCCAAACCTGTCTCACTCAGCAAACTTCTGACCTTCTCAAGTACAGTTCTGTTCAATCTTTCAGCCACTCCGTTTTGTTGAGGAGTGCAAGGACATGTTTTATGTCTTAGAACTCCATGCATCTTGCAATGATCATCAAACAACTTGTTAACATATTTTAATCCATTATCTGTCCTTAAAGCCTTAAGCTTGAACCCACTCTGATTCTCAACAAACGCTTTCCATTCAATGAACTTGCCAAAAGCTTCATCTTTAGTCCTTAAGAAATATATCCATACTTTTCTTGAGAAGTCATCCACAAAAGATATGGAATACTGACACTTGGACAGACTTGGAGTAACATTTGGAGATCCCCATAAGTCTGAATGCACATACTCTAACCTCTCTTTAGAAGTATGCTTTCCTGTTTTAAATGACAGCTTATGAAACTTTCCCACAATGCAAAACTCACAATGTTTTAATTCAGAAACTTCTTCTGACTTGATGAATTCCTTCTTAACCAACACTTGTAAGCCTTTTGCACTCATGTGACCCAACCTACTGTGCCATAGTGAGGTTTTATCGGCCTTTACTGCTGCATTTACTTGATCCACAACAGGTTTCCCATCTAAAATGTATAGAGTGTCTTTGTAGTCACCAACCATCACTTCTCTGTCTTTTAGAAACACTTGCAATATGAAATTCTTCGACTGAAACCAACAACCCTGAGATTCTAGCTGGCCCAGCGAAATCAGATTCCTTTTAGCAGTAGCTGAGTATCTAACTTTTGTTAAAACAACAGTTGTATTGTTGTAGTTAACAAGCTTCAGCTTCCCAATAGCAGTTATATCACAATAAGTATCATTTCCCATCAAAATCCTTCCACCATCAACTTCTTCTATGTTAAACATTAGATCCTTTCTGAAAGTTAAATGATAGGAACATCCAGAATCAAGAACCCAGCCATCACGAGTCTGTCTTTCTAATGCAGTTAAAACCAAGGGCTCGTCATGCTGTGCTTGACCCATACTCGCTTCTGCATTTGTCCCACTTGACTGGCCTTTCCTTGGACAATCCTTTTTAAAATGTCCCTCAGCTCCACATATCCAACAAGCCCTTTTGTTTTTTTACTTTGGACTTGCCTTTGTTTTGATGTTTAGCATTGAACTTCTTCTCAGCCTGAGGTTTGTACTGAATATATAATCCTTCATTGCTAGATTTCGTCAAGTAGGATCCCTTCTGCTTCAGTTCTGTTTCCAAAGAGTAAGCTGCTGTAGTAATTTCTTGTAGAGTAATAGTTTGCTTCCCTCCTCTGTACTTTAGAGTATGTACCAGTTGAGCAAACTGTGAAGGTAAGCTATTCAGCAGAATAACAGCCTTATCTTCATCACTTAACTCCACATCTAGACATGCCAAATCTGAGACTAGCTTGTTGAATGTATCCAGATTTCTGTCTAGATTTTTACCCTCCTCCATTTTGAAACTATAGAACCTTTGCTTAAGATAGAATCTGTTAGGCAAGTATTTATCCTGATATTGTGATTCCAAAGAATCCCACATGTCTTGAGCAGTTTTATGCTTCAAGCCAACCTTTCTCAATACCATATTCGTTAGACTCATACTTAGCAAATTTCTAACTATGCGATCCTTCTCCAGCCTCTTGGGATCAGTCTTTACATCTTCACCTTCTTTACCATTTCCCTTAGTGTCAGCTTCAAATGTTTCACCATCTACCTTTAACACTGAATCAAGACTAAGAATCTCTAACTGAGCCAGAACTCTATGTTTCCAAATGGTGTAATCTCCTTCACCATCAAACTTCTCTACTTCCCATATGCCTTGTGTAGGTTCAACCATCTTCCTTAACCCATATCTGAGTCACAAATCACACAGAAAGAATACCACACAACCACACGCATAATATAAACACCAAACAGATACCCATAATACCAAATAACCAAATATAATGTAGATCAGGAAACCCACACCAGAAAACTAACCAAAGAACACTTCCAGATTCAGAAACCAGGTAGAATCCTTTTACCTGTTGAATCTGTGCCTTCTGATTCAAGTAGATCTGATGAATGCCAAGCCAGAAAACCACCTTGACCGCTCCAACCAAGAGCTCTGATACCTCTTGTAGTGATATTCAGGCTTTAGCTCTTTATATATATCTGATATATGCCATTGTTTTACGTTTGCTAATGCTCTGTTTTGTTTGTGTTTGCAGGTAAAAGCAGAGTAAAGTAAGAACACAAGGAATTACAAGTTCCCAAGGCCAAATCTGGCCAAGGTACGTCTTGGAGAGCTTAATGCCAGCTCTCAAGGCTTTCACTATAAGATCAAAGTGTACAAGATAGCAGAGATCAATCTAGAGACTAATACCAGAGAATCACTAGGAGTTAAAGAAGGAAGAAGATGAGTATCTTCTTTAATCCTATTCTTTTGCTCTACGATTGGTTTCTTACTTTGCTTGTCACACTCTCTCTCTTGATAGATCTTTTAGTGAGGTCTCTCCTTTTAACCTGTGCAGGTCCATCTCAGCACCTTGAGCTCACGCTTTTCTTTATGCATAACAACCTTCTTTTTGACTGAGAATACACTGCACATAGACGTTTTTCTCAAATGACAACTTTTCCTGCGATTGGTTTAATCAGACTTCAACCTGGGTTGTGCAGTCTTCTTAGGCCTTACCAGATGATCATCGGCCCAACAGCAACCCAAAATCTTCTTTTACTGTGAATGGAAACGATACTCACAAAAACATTTACGAATACAAGTTATAGAGCTTATTAAGGTAGTATTATCCTTGTGGAAGTCCCCCGATTATACTTTTTTTTAACATGCAAGTAGAGAGAAAATTATTGGAAAACAAGGAGTATTATATTTCTTCTTTTTTTTAACTCTTTTTCTTATTAACATTATAAAAGAAATCCGACAAATAAAATACAAAAAAAAACAATAGTTTTTCCTGCACCAATATTTTAATGACGACATATTTCTTTGATGATGCATTGGAGATATCAAAAAAGTTTTGTTTTGAGTCTGAAAAAGATTAACAAAAGGCATTCCCATCAAATGACGAGATTTTAATACTATTGACACAACAAGATAACAATTCTCAATGAGAATTTCTCATGATTAAGATAAGGTCTCTTTCTTTGATTGTCTTTGTTAATTTTGTTTCAGGAGAATTAGCTTCGATGAAGCATGCTTTAAGGACCATTGACATACTTGAATTGCAAAACGCAAACTAGATAAACAGCCATAATCGACTAAAAATATAAGCACCTAAAAATATCTTCTTCGAGGGAAAGAAACCCAGCAAAAAGCTATATCCAACTAAATACACCAGATATGACACCTACTAAAGCGAAAACCAAAAGAACAGAGGATCCCGACCACAATATTTTGGCTAATAGACTCTACGTCCGGCGTAGATCTGCTAAAATCAAAATGCAGAGCTTCCAGATCCACGAGTCTCTATTCGGGTTTTTTTTCGCCGCTGCGCCAACCAATCAGTCGGGATCCCTGTAAACAATCTAACAAAAGAAAGCCATTATCTTGTTAAGAATGAGGGACCATTGGAGAGAAGTTGCCCTCATTTTTTGATGTTTTCTCTCAAAATGAGAGACCATTGGAGATGGTCTTAATCAAGTACACCAAACTTGTTGCATTGCTATCAGGAGAGCTTTCGCTTTTGCTTCAAAAGGTGTTGTTATTTTTCCAATTGATGTCGATCACCAGAAACAATGTATTCCAATATTATCCCGTACAATCCATCCAGCTAATGATTGGTGAGTATCATGATTAAAACCCGCATCAAAATTGCATTTATATATACCCACTACTAGCCGTTGCCATGAATTATTTTTGAAAAGTTTGATGATCCGAGTGTGCTTATATTTTGATTAGAGCCATTTTGGTTTGAAACCCCCAACCGTTCATTCACATCCGCTATAGCATCTTCGACAACTACCCGTTCTGGTCTAACCCTTTGTTTTCGAAAGATTATGTTACAGCGTAGTTTAATTTACATATTCTCCACAATATCCAAAAAGGGAGTAGTTTGTGTGCGTCCGTTAATCCTTGACAATATTGGTATTTAATGATACTAAGTTTTCAGATCATCACAGTTATCATCTTGTGAATCTAAAATCATAAAACCAAAAACTAGTTAAACATATTACCACTTGTTGTGAAAACTATAATATAAGAGAAATACCTTCAAATAGCACAAAAAAATATTTTTTGTTCCAAAACTAGCACCCACAATTTAAAATACCTAAAATAGCACTACTAATTATTTAAAAATACTTATTTATCAAAAATAAATTTAAAATAGAATTAAACATTATGTTTGGGTTCACTATTTCCAATTTAGAGTTTAGTTTTTTCTCGTTAAGAAATGATTATAAGTCATTTTTATATTAAATTTATGATAATATTGTCAAAATTGGTGCTATATTTGTGATTTTCACCCTTAGGTGCTAAATTTAGGAACTTTTAGTTTTTTTGTGCTATTTTGTAGAATTGCCCATAATATAATCAACTAATAAAGTGAATATAGAATTAAATTATATATGGAAATATGTAGAAGAAAACAATTTTGTGTTGTTCTTATATATTGTTGTACTAGGTGATGCAATATGATGTGTACATGATAAGTAATTATGTATAACAATTACTAAAATATTTTAGTCTCTGAACGCTATTGAGTTTTGACCGCCATCCGATTCATCAATTGTTAATGTGAATTATTTAATCTATAGTATATAACTCAAATTGCATAACTCATATCGCACTTGAAACATACGACTATGGTGCAGTTATGGTTTTCATTTGCCAAATGGCAAATTAACCCATTTATTTATTGACTAGAAAATTTTTAAACCACACTTTACAGGAAAAATATAAAACAAATGAAGCATTGACCAAACCCAAACAATAATCAATTACAATCAGAAGAGAATGTCAACCATCAAGTTCCTTTGACTTTCTCATGGCCGTGTTTGAAAGTCACCGCAAGAAGCATTGACCAAACCCAAAGAACAGCTAAATCCAAAAGCATATCTCCCAACGTCAAACTCCAACAAAGTGTTTTCCATCTGATGCATTCCGATCACCACCGCCTGCGCCGCTGCATCTCCTCCGTTAAGGAAAGCCAAGCAAGCCACATCATCACTGACTTTCTTCATCGAGTTTGCGGCAGACACTTTCCATATCTTCCCATCAGATAACTCCAGATCGATCCGCGGCACGTGGAAATATTTCGTTGACTTGAGACAAAACTCCAAGGGTGTTGTGCTATTGACACGTGGAATATCCGATGTGGCTTTTGAGAATGCTTCAAGAAAGACTTTGTATATATCGCTTCGTAACGTAGTGAAAGGGGTTACGGTGCTCAGAGTCACGCCTCCGTCACCCTTGCCGTCGAAATCAAAAGCGTTTTGGGCAAGCAAGATCGTTTCCCCGTTTACGGAAATACCCTTGAGCCCCAAGAAATAATTGTTGAGTTTTCTAGGGTTCTTGATCAATTGAGTGTAAGAGAGCATGGATCTTGCATCAATGTTTCCGAGCTTGTACGGGCCTCCACCAAAGAAAATAGCACCTTTGTTCGTAGGCTTTTCATCAGAAGGCAAACACAAGGCGAATTTCTTCTCGAGCCCGAGTCTAGGTCGAGTCAGCTGGTTCCATGTGGCGAGAGCTGTGGGTGCAAGCCCCGCGAGGCCCAAAACCCCAGGAGGAAAGTCGCGGAGGAACGGCTTGGGGATGCATAGGTAATACACGTTGTTGAATGTGATCAAGGGAGATCTAGGGTTTAGGGAAGACATGGCAAAATCTCCATAGGTGTACTGGTTAGAGTTACATAGACGTTGGAATGGCTCGAAGGCGGTTGCTTGGCAAGCACATCTTCCATTGATGAATGTGTATTGGGGAAGAGGACATTGGTGAGGGTTGACTCTACGAGTGAGAGAACACGTGGCGGAGCCGCAAGGGACGATGGGGTGAGGGAGACCGTCATTGCAGTTGCGGACGAGGTAGGGCCCGCCGATGTGGATGAAATACTCTTCGTTTGTGTTGAGCGTAAAGGTAAAGATGGGTAAGATGGTGTTCTTGGTCACCTTTGATGCTAGGGTATTGGGTGGATAATAATGAGCCGAGACGTAACTATAGGCGGAAAACAAAAGGAGGCTGAGGAGAAGACTCTTTTCCATCTTTTGAGAGTTTTTTTTTTTAAATTGTTGGAAAGTTTAAGGTTTAGAGAGATGGATATGCTTAGAAGAAGAAGAAGAAGAAGAAAACATGTATATATAGGGGATTAAGGTTGACATTTTCGATTTATAGACGTCACACACGCTAATGTGTAAGAACATGCAAACACAACGGTACGACCGTACCACTACAACTAGATAAATTTAATAATAATAATAAAAAAGGTTTGATGTTTGAACGCCAGATCATAAACAGCCTTATGTATGTTAAGTGGAAAGATAAGGTTTAAAAAGATTACTGATGGGTATACATTTCATACATTAATATAAAAAATAAAATAACACTACCAATAAGTATTAGCCTCCCAAACCGTCTTTCTCGTTCCACTGAGATTATACGGCTATCCCAATATTTATTAAAGTTTTAATCTACCCAATAAGATATCTCAAATTTTGAGTACACGTGAGTTAAATTATTTTTTGCCACATTGGTTTGACCTATCATATATATATATATATATAGTGAAAGCGAAATAAATTTTAAGAATATAGCTATCTCATTCACTTTCATATGATTAATCATTAAAAAACCGGTTAATACCTTTAAATCTGTATAATTTAATTTTTGTTTAAAATTCATAATTTACCGTACCGATTATCGAATTTTGGATTTTTATTTTGTGGTGTTTCGTAATAGTGGGCTTTTTAAAAATAGATATTCGAATTTGTCATGTAAAAAAAAAATTGAAACCCTAGAGGGACCTAATTTGGTTTATAAATACGGTACCTTTATGCCTTATTTAGATCATTCGGATTTCTAATTCTATTAGGTTACATGTTTAATTTTTAGAAATCATGTTCTCGATTTTTGTGTGTTCTATTTTAAGTTTCTTGCGATTTTTTTTTGTTGCTTTGGACTTGCTTATCGTTCAATTATGATGATTGTATATCCTGATGTTATTTTGAAAATTCGTCTAATTTTTTCCGTTTTTGATTCTAATTAAAATTTGATTTAGATTATATTTCCACGGATTTGTTTATAAGATCTATATACTTAGTCATCTAGTTGAATAATATCTTTGTAATATCTATTACGAAATTCTACGTTGTTATCCTTTTATGAATCGATGAAATCCTAACAGTTATTATAGATTTGTCTAATCTAAAAAATGTGCGCTGTTTGTGTTATTCATATTTACCATCATCATCTATACTATAAAAGAGGACCAACTCTCTCCAGTTGTTTGCCACGTCAGCGCTGGAGAGGTTGACACGTGGCATCTTAAAAAAAAAATATGAAACTTCCTATTTGTTCATCAGCATTTTTTTTACCCTCTTTTATAGTCAATACAGCTAGAGAGAGTTGACCCTCTTTTATAATATAGATTTCAAATTTAATGAAATAGATTAAAACCATAAAACTATAAAAACTTAAAATAATTTACCGACTCAAACTATAATTCTGTGTCATATCATGTGGTGTGCACAAAATTTTAAAATTTTGATGGAATAGATAAATTATTTGAGTTGTTCGTTGAGAATAAATACAATATTATTAATGATTTCAAATTTAAAATTGGCATAATGAAACCTATGAAAATATTTTTTTTTACAAGTTAAAAATATCAAACAGTTAAAATAAATTAATTTTAATACTATATGTTAATAGGTTTCAACCGTTTTTTTAATAAAATACGGTATACTTCAGACCATGAATTATTCACTTGTTCTATTTTACTTAAACAATGGTTGTTAAACATAAAAATATTTTGGAAAAAAAAACTGACAACAATATATTTGAAAAATAAATATCTAAAATCATCCGCGCGTTGCGCGGGTATTCACCTAGTATATAGTAAAAGCAAAGTGATATTTTGGAATGAAGCTCTCTCATTCATTCTCAAAGTGGCTAATTTTCCTTTTGCCCCTCATTAAAAATCGGTTTAGTACCTTTTTAATCGGTTTTATATATTTTTAATCGGTTTAAATTAAGTTTTATTTCAAATTGAGTAATTATCGTACCGATTTTCTAACATATTATGAGTTTTTGGGCTATTAATTAAATGTGTTTCGAAATAGTGGGCTTCAAATTGACTTGGGTTTGCATTTTTGAGATTAAGTTCTGGAAATAATCTTTAAAAAAAAGTTTATAAAACCCTAGCTTGACCGATGATATATAAATACAACACATATGAGCATATTTTGGGCATTAAGATCTCGAGTTCTATTAGGTCTGTACGTGTTAAATGTTTTAGACGTACAACTGGTCCTGTTTAGGGAATCTCTTATCCGTATGTGGAAGACGGGGCTTCATCGACTTGGGGATTCAAGAAGAATGCACGGTAGAGGAAGCTATTCATATGCATCGCAGGCGACGACGCAGAAATCCAATTCTGGAAAAAGTGGAAGATGAACTTGATGCGGTCCGAATTCGATACAGGGAGCAAGTGGATGATATTGTTCTCTGGAGATCAAAGGGGGATAAATATAAGAATTTTTTCAACACAAAAGTCACTCGCGATCAGCTAAAGCCACCGCATCCTCGGGTTCCATGGTATGCCGGTATATGGTTCAAGCATCACTGCCCGAAGTACGGGTTTAAAGCGTGGTTAGCAATACAAAATCGCCTCTCAACTAGCGACCGTATGCAGGCCTGGACCACAAACTTTCCCTCCACTTGTGCCCTTTGCCAAGACCCAGGTGAAACAAGAAATCACCTTTTCTTCTCGTGCCCATACTCGAAACAAGTGTGGCTGAATCTGGCAGGGGGGATTCTGCAACATGAGTTCTCAGCCGATTGGAGTACAGTGCTTAATCTCATTTCACGATCACAGCAAAACCGAGTGAAAGGTTTCCTCATTCGATACTTGTTCCAGATAACAATTCATGTGTTGTGGAGGGAACGGAACGAGCGGAGACATGGAACCAACACAACTTCAGCAAAGCGGCTGATCAAATTCATTGACAAGGAGATTCGTAATAAGTTTACTTCCTTACGAATACTCGGGGACAGAAGCTACGAGGAGGGTATGCAACTCTGGTTCGCATCAAGACCTATAGGCTAAATCGGAAGAAAGAGCCGTGCTCTAGAGCTAGTTTTTTGTTTTAAAACAGTAATCTTACCTTATAAGTTCGCATCAAAGATGTAGAAACGTTGTTTTTTCGGGCCTGAATATAATTTAACATTCATCCAAAAAAAAAAAAAAAATGTTTTAGAGATTCTATTCAGTGTTAATATATGCTGAGATTTGTATATATAAACAAAGGTGTTTTTCGTATTCTTTGTGTCGATAATCTATATTCTGGTTTCCTCGGATAAGCGATTTTTTTATTGCCTTTTTCAATTATATTGATCTATTGATTGTTGATTATGAAAATCACACGAGGAACAAAACAGTAAACTTAAGTCGGGATCTCGTTTATTGATATCGAACTCGGTAAAAAGTACATGATTATTTTAAGATCGGTAAAAAGACTAGAGAAACCAAGGAAACAAAAATCGGTATGCTCGAGTTCTCTATTTCCTCTGTCTCGCTTGTAGAGATTGTGAATGAATGAGATGTGATCATGGCTCTCTTATTTATAGGATTCAATGTCGGTTGCGAACAAGAAGATTTCCTTTTCCTCACTCCTTCAGGAAAAGGAAAATTTCCAGATTTCTCTTCGAGATCAGAAAATATTCCGTAGATCTCGGAGGTCGGTTATTACTTTAGACGAGTTGGGCCCTCTTTGGGCTCGGAAGTCGGTGTCACAATGCGTTGGGTCTTTAACGGGCTTGAAATCCGATTTGCGATGAGTCAAGGATCGGGTTCCTTCTCGGTTTAAACCGATCTAAACCGGGGAGTGCTCAACTTACCACTAACAATAAGCCCCCCCCTTAGTTCGTCGAAAGAGTATCTCGAGTTCGGCAAAATTCACGAAGAATTGGTTTAAACCGGTTATGGACCAAGATCGGTGAATTTGTGGTGGGATCTTCGTGTTTGCCGATCTCTGGGTTGAAGCTTTAGAGTCCGGTTTGTGGGTTTGAATTCGGTATATTGCGTTGGCTGTTTGACAATTGGTTTCTTCGGCTTCGGTAGGTTTCGTGTTTGCGTGTTGCTTTTAATGGTTTCACGGAAATCGAAGACTCGCCTTGAGATCCGGGTCCATGTAACAGTTGGAGGCGTGTCGTTTTGGTGCGGGAATCGAGGAGTCGTTATGATTGCTTTTTCCTTTATAAATATCCCTCGGATTCCCTTAGAACTGGCTTCACTTCTGCTTTCATAAGGTACGCCCACTTTCTCTCTCTAGCGCTCTCCTGTCTCTCTAGATTTTTATTTTGCTTAGAGTTTTCCGGTCAGTTTCCTCTGTGCCTTCTCCGATTTGCTGTGAAGATCTTCAAGTTTTCCGATCTATCTTCAAACTATTCTTCTGTATTTTTATCGTTAATTTTAATTTATTCGATCGAGATGAGTTCAAGTTCTTCTTCAACTTCTGTGAACGACCGAACTCCCACTCCTAGAGAATCCTACGCCGATCTGGAGTTGTTTATCAGGTCGTCAAATCCTAATGATTCGTCGGATGACGGGCTAAGTGATGTTAGGCAAGAATTGATTCGACGCAACTCACGTCTGATTTATGCTGGTCCCAGTAGTTTCCGAGCTGCTACTCAGGTCCCGCGCGTCTCAGAGGAAGTTGCTCGCGAGACGGATGTCCAAGTTCGACTCGATGACGAGCACAACGTTGATGTGACCGATCTGGGTCATTTTGAGGAGGAGGGTGCTGCTCCACTTGCCGAGATTGGAGAAGAGAGAGTTCATCACCACGAAGAAATTACTCCGGACTCGACTCGCAAGGTTGTAACACCGGCATGTGTTTGGCCGACCCGATCTCAAAGGAAGACTATTTTGAATACTTTGGAGCGAGGCGGGGCTCCTAATGAGATCGTTTCCGCATTCCTAACGCCAGTCAAAGACCGTGGGATGCATACGAAGGTTACATTTGCGTATATGAGGACTACTTCAGAAGTTGTAGTCTCGAATTCCCTCTCCCTGAGCTGCTATAAACCTACTGCAAACGCCGACGTATTGCCATTTCTCAGCTCCAACCCGCCACAATTATTAATCTTTGTTTATTTTATTTTTTTAATCTCGGATTGAAAATTGTGGTAAGATCGGAAGCCCATGTCGGTGATTGGAGAATTGTTGATTTAATCGGTAAACATGATGAGATTTTCACGCCGTCTTCGAGTTTCTGATTTTCTGGGTTTGAAAATAATTCTCCATAAACCCCAAATTTTTCTTGTTCCCCACAGACGGCGCCAATTGTTGATTATGAAAATCACACAAGGGACAAAACAGTTAACTTAACGTTGACCATTTAAGTTTTTTTTGGTACTTTTTCGATAGGTGACAAATTAATTGAATTTATATTTTTCTTTTGTCTTCAGGATTTTATTTCTGTAGTCGTACATCTGTTGTCACCGGTGATCGTAAGGTTCCCGTCTTTAGTGGTGGTGTGTTCATCGTCAACATGCTTATTGTGGTGGTGGTGATGGTGGAGGTGATGATTACTATGACGACGGAGGTGATATTAATAATGTTGGCGATTCAGAATGTGATGAAGATGATGAAGATGGTGACGATGAAGGGTGTCTAGGTTCTGAAGAGTTTGTCTCTGGTAACGATGATGACGAAGGCGATTGTGTTTATAATGACCAAGGTGATGAGGCTTATAGCGAAACTGAAAGCGGCGAAGATGAAACAGAGGATGATGAGTGGGGTGATGCCGGTGACGATGGCTCCGATGGTGTTGATGTTGGTGGTGGGTCTGTGATGTGTTGCATTTTTAACGCATTCTCACTCTTGTTTGAATCATTTTTTAGTCTCTATCGAGTCTTTTTAGTCTATTTCGAGTCATTTCAGGTCAAGAGATATTTCAGGATGAAATTTGGACCAAGGAGCAAAAAAGGTGGAAATCCCAGAAATATATGACTGGATCGATCGATCCTTTGACACGCCCTTTTTCTGGACCGATCAGAAGGTCAGATCGACCGTTCGTCGCGCCTGGGATCGATCGATCCCACCACTGGATCGATCGATCCCTCAACACCCTCATTCCTGGACTGATCGGACCACCCATATCGATCGATCAAGCCCCGACGAAACGGAGAAGATCTCAAGCCAAGACCAGATCGATCGATCCCCCCCTTGGGATCGATCGATCCAGCCCCTGAAATTCGCATATTTGGCCCAATTTTCCCTGTTTCGGCCCAATTTTCCCTGTTTCGGCCCAATTTCACCTGATTTCGACCCGATTTGACCTGCAACTTAATAAAAACACTTTTTAGGTTTTCTTTTAGTTACACTGTATTCGATTCATCAGAGAACTGTTGGCTTTTGCTCTGTAAGATTTGGGAGACGAATCTGAACTTCATACCGGAGAAGATTTCTGAACCCTTTTGGATTTATTTCTATTTGAATATGAATTTCTTTTCATCTCTCTGTGTTTTCTCTGCAACCATGTCTGAGTAATCACCTTGTTAGGTTTTTAGGGTTTCAAGGAATTCTCCATGAATCACTGAAACAGATCTGTTAGATTAGGAATTTACATAGAGTTCTTCATCTATTGTTGGAATTAAGGCTTAGACTAGATTGATCACCTAGTTTATGATCTTAGGATTAATCTATTCATCAAAAGTGCTTTAGATTTCCTGAAAGAACTTAGATGAGCAAATTGTCCTTAGCCAACGAAAGCTGATGCTAAGGCAATTTGTGAACTTATCAAACCTGAACATTAATGCTTGCCTAGAACACTAAGATCAAATGACAGTTTAGATTCTTAGGTTATTAGGCATAGTAGGTAGTACCACGACAGTGGGCTAGCTAGACATTCATGTTTGAGTTCGAGAACAGGTCTTAATCAATTCACTAATTGATAATTTGTTTAGTGAATCTGGATTTCCCGCGAATTACCTAAAGGCCTAGCGTTTTCTCTCATTAAGTTTATATCGTTTCATTCATCGTCCTTAGTTTTAGAAGTTACAAACCACAAACAAGCATCATTCGTCTTAGATTTACTTTCATCTTGCATTCTCGTAGTGTTGCATTTGGTCTATGTGGATTCGATCCCTACATTACTACTTCATCAGTTGTGCTCTTGCGGTAGTTACTTTAGGGTTAAACTCTGAGTGTATCAAGTTTTGGCACCGTTGTCGGGGACCAAAAACGTTGCCTACGAGTCTTGGACGAAAGTTCAGACTAAGAATTTATTTTTTGTAGTTACTTACTAGTTTTATCTCTGCGTGTGTTTTCATGTGTATGACCAGAAGCGAAGGTTCTAGAAATCAACTTTAGGTGAACAACGAGGAGCTCGCAAGGATAGAACGAGAAAACAACATGAGGAATGCTGCAAACCAGAGAAATGTTTGACAACCTCCTCCACGTCAAGCAATTGGTGCTATCGACACTCCTCATGCTTTCTACCAAGAGAGGGCTGTTATTCGCCCACCGCCTATTCATAGGCAGAATTTTGAGATAAAGCCTCAGATTATCTCTTGTCAAGCAGAACTTGTTATATGAGAAAGCTACTGAAAATCCCATGGACCACATTAAGACGTTTGAGGAGATCTGCATCACGACTAGTGCTAATGGAGTCCCTGCTGATTAAATGAAATGCAAGCTCTTCTCATTCTCTTTGAGTGACAGAGATCTGCGATGGCTTAAGTCTCTTGCTCCTGGTTCTCTGACAACTTGGGAAGCAACCATATCAGCATTCGTGGATCACTTCTACACTAAGTCCAAGACGGCCTCTCTCAGGATCAAGATCACTCAGTTCCAGCAGAATGGAGGTGAATCTTTCAATGAAACTTGGGAACGATTCAGGGAATATCTGCGTGAGTGCCCCTACCATGGTTATTCAGATGAGCAAGTGCTTAATATTTTCTACGATGGAGTCGATTAGGACTTAAAAACTCTCTGAATGCTGCGAGTAATGGTGATTTCATGACCAAGACCAAAGAGGAAGCATACCAGCTGATTGAGAATCTTGCTTCGAGCTCGATTCATCGAAATCCTGAGTACGATAGGACACGACGTGTCAACGGTGTTGAGACATGTGCCATTGCTGATTTGACTGCTAAGGTTAACAACTTGACATTGCTTCTCCAAAGCAATCAGAAAGGAGTTAACTATTGTGAGGATGCTGGAGATGATGAGTACAATCAGCAAGCCTATGAGGTAGATCCAGAAAATGAGGATAAAGTGAACTACGTGCAAAATCAAGGATTTTTCAACAAAGGATTCAACCAGAACTACATGAATCATCCAAACCTGTCATACCGGAGCACTAATGTTGAAAATCCTCAGGATCATGTTTTATCCACAACAAAATCAGGGCGCGCAAAATTTTCAGCAGAAAACATGCGTGCAAAATCCGGGCGTCAGTATCTTCTCCAAGGGATTTCAGCAGATTGGCGTGCAAAATCAGGGACAGAAGCCATTTGCACATGGTTTCCAGCAGAAAACGTTCGTGCAAAATCAGGGGCAGAATAATTTTCAGAATCAAGGTGGTTTCCAGCAGAAACAGCAATCCCCTAATCCTCAGAACAACCAGGAGTCTAAGCTTGAATCAATGATGCAGCAGCTGATGATGAATCAGCAGAAAACAGCTAACGAGATCAACGTCAAGGTAGGAGAGATGTATCAGGATCTCAACAGCAAAATCGAGACTATTCAGACTCATGTGAAGCAGCTTGAAACTCAGGTGACCCGGACAGCAGAGGCAATTAAGAGGCCTACTGGAGTTCTTCCAGGAAAAGGTGAACAAAATCCACGAAATGAATTTGTCCAAGCAATCACGCTCAGAAGTGGGAAAGAGGTTGAAACTGTGCCTGATTCTGAAAAGAACAAGAAGACTCCTGAGATCATAGATGTCGAAGATGATGGTGCAGCACAGAAGACAAATACTTTGTCTACACCTCAGGTAGTCATAGATGAACCTGAAACTCTGCCAGAGCGTGTCTATGTGCCCAAGGTTCCTTATCCTAGGCGTCCTAAGAAGACGCAGAGAGATCTTGAGCAAGCAAAATGTAAGTCTCTTGTGAATGAACTTTCTGTGAGACTACATTTTGTTGACGCAATACAGATGGTCCCTGCTTTGAAGAAGTATCTGAAAGACATGGTTACCAACAAGATCACGAGCGAGGAAGGTGTGATGATGATCACAGAGGAGTGTAGTGCCTTGTTGCAAGGTAGAATGCCTAGGAAAATGGGCGATCCTGGAAGATTTGTGCTCGCTGTACAGATTGGATCACTATCCTTTGAACGCTCTCTCTGCGATTTGGATGCTAGTGTGAATCTTATGCCTTACTCTGTTGCTAAGCGCCTTGGCCTCACGACGTTCAAACCAACTGGAGTCTCTTTGGTGTTTGCTGATAGTTCTGTGAAACTCCCGCTGGGTATTCTTGAGGACTTGCCAGTGAAAATTGGTAATGGGTACATTCCTGCAGACTTTGTAGTCCTTGAGCTAGACGCAGAACCAAAAGATCCTCTCATCTTGGGAAGACCTTTCTTGGCTACAGCTGGAGCCATTATTGATGTGCATAAAGGCAAGATCGATCTTCATTTGGGGGACTTGGTAATGAAGTTCACAGTGCACAAGTTGCTGAAGAAACCAACGATAGATGGGCATACATTCTGGGTTGACTGCGTTTATGAGGCCACTGAAGAAGTGACAGATGAGTTGCTGGTAGACGATCCTCTGGAGATCGCTTTGACTCAAACTGAGAGTGAGTTTGGGTACTTGAGCAAGGATATAGCTGGTTATGCCAAGATGCTTGATTCCAGCGCTAGAGTGGAGAAGATGGTAGCTTTCGTCGCACTTGATGGAGCTGCAGAGCAATCTTCCATTGCCGAGCCACCTGCGCAGACCAGCAATCTACGGAGCGAGCTGAAAGCTCAAAAACTCGAGCTCAAACCACTTCTCGATGGGCTAAGGTACGCGTTTCTTGGTCCTAACTTGACATATCCTGTCATCATCAATGCTGAGTTGAATAATGCTGAGACTGCCTTGCTTTTGTGCGAACTGAGAAAATATCGTAAAGCATTAGGTTATTCCCTAGATGACATCACATGAATCTCACCAGATCTTTGCAAGCATATGATACATCTAGAGGATGAATCGGGGACTTCTATAGAACATCAGAGACGGTTAAACCCAAATCTAAAAGATGTTGTAAAGAAAGAGATAATGAAACTTCTTGAAGCTGGTATCATATACCCTATCTCTGATAGTGCATGGGTGAGTCCTGTGCATGTAGTACCTAAAAGGGTGGTGTGATAGTAGTTAAGAACGATAGGAACGAGTTGATCCCAACTAGGACTATCACTGGTCATAGGATGTGCATAGATTACAGGAAATTGAATGTTGCGACTCGCAAAGATCATTTTCCTCTACCTTTTATTGATCAAATTCTTGAGAGATTGGCTAACCACTCGTAATACTGTTTTCTAGATGGTTATTCTGGCTTCTTTCAGATTCCGATTCATCCAGATGATCAGGAAAAGACCACATTCACATGCCCCTCTGGCACTTTTGCTTATCGCAAAATGCCATTTGGCTTGTGTAATGCGCCAACCACGTTCCAGCGCTGCATGATGTCGATCTTCACAAACATGATCGAGGAGATAATGGAGATTTTCATGGATGATTTTTCTGTATATGGATCCTCCTTTTCTGTCTGTCTTTCTAATTTGTGCAGGGTACTGAGACGCTGCGAGGAGAAGCATTTGGTTCTGAACTGGGAGAAATGCCATTTCCTGATGAAAAATGGGATTGTCTTGGGACACATGATCTCATAGAAAGGAATCGAAGTTGACAGAGCCAAGATCGAGGTCATGACGAGCCTGCAACCACCAAATTTTATCAAAGGAATCATAAGTTTTATTGGACATGCTGGTTTCTACAGGAGGTTCATCAAAGACTTCTCAAAGATTGCTAGACCTCTGACAAGGCTGTTGTGCAAAGATGTGAAGTTCGACTTCGATGATGAGTGCTTGGAAGCCTTCCATACACTCAAGGGAGCACTTGTGAGCGCACCCATTTTGCAACCACCAGACTGGGAATTGCCTTTCGAGGTGATGTGTGATGCCAGTGACTATGCTGTAGGAGCTGTTTTAGGACATCGAAAGGAGAAGAGGCTGCATGTCATTTACTATGCAAGCAGAACTCTTGATGATGCTCAATGCAAGTATGCCACTACGGAGAAGGAGCTTCTTGCAGTTGTCTACGCTTGTGAGAAATTCAGAACATACCTTGTGGGATCCAAAGTCATCGTTCACACGGACCATGCTGCCTTGAGGTATATATTTTCTAAGAAAGATACCAAGCCTAGATTGTTGCGATGGATGCTCTTGCTGCAGGAATTTGACATCGATGTTAAGGACAAGAAGGAGATCAAAAATGGAGTTGCAGATCACCTGTCCAGACTGCGCGTAGAAGAAGCAATTCCTATCAATGATTTTCTTCCTGTGGAGAACATTTATGCAATAGATGTCATGCTTGTTCAAGACGCAGAATTTCCTTGGCTTGGTGAAATTGCCAATTACTTGGCTGCAGAGGTGAAACCAGATAGTTTTACCGAATACAACAAAAAGAAGTTTATGCGCGACATCAGACACTATTTATGGGATGAGCCTTACCTCTACAAGCATTGCTCTGATGATATCTTTAGACAGTGTGTTTTAGAAGAAGAGATTCCTGGTATTCTTTTCCATTACCATGGATCTAATTACGCATGACATTTTGCTACCTTCAAAACGGTGTCTAAGGTGTTGCAGGCTGGTTTCTGGTGGCCAACCATGTTTCAGGATGCTCGCGCTTTTGTTTCTAAGTGTGATGCCTGTCAAAGGCAAGGACACATTAGCAAGAGGAATGAGATGCCTCAGAATTTCATACTAGAGGTTGGGGTGTTTGACTGCTGGGGAATCGACTTCATGGGTCCATTTCCATCTTCCTATGGGAATAAGTACATCCTTGTTGCTGTGGACTACGTGTTCAAGTGGGTCAAAGCAATGGCAAGTCCTACGAACGACTCCAAGGTGGTTCTTAGGATGTTCAAATCTGTGATATTTCCAAGGTTTGGAGTACCAAGAGTGGTAATTAGCGATGGTGGATCTCATTTCATAAACAAAGTCTTTGAGAATCTCTTGAAGAAGAATGGTGTAAAGCACAAGGTCACCACCCCTTATCATCCTTGGACGAGTGGCCAGGTCAAGATTTCCAACAGAGAAATCAAGAGTATCCTCCAAAAGATTGTGAACACTACGAGAAAAGATTGGGCTGTAAAGCTTGATGATGCTCTCTGGGCATACATGACTGCGTACAAGACACCCCTTAGTACCACCCCATTCCATCTTGTCTATGGGAAACCATGTCACCTTCCAGTGGAACTCGAGTACAAAGCAGCATGCGCTGTGAAGTCGTTGAATTTCGACATCAAACCTGCATCTGAGAGGAGGATGATTCAGCTGAACGAATTGGATAAGATTCGTCACCAAGCGTATGAAAACTCAAAGATCTACAAGGAGCGAACAAAAGCCTATCATGGCAAGAAGATTATTCCAAGGAACTTCTCTGCGAATGATAAGGTTATACTATTCAAATCTAGGCTGAAGCTTTTTCCTGGCAAACTGCGATCGCGATGGTCTGGACCATTCACCATCAAAGAAGTAAGGCCATACGGAGTTGTTGTGTTGCTGGACACTACATGAAGTGAATTTGTGCTAAATGGTCAGCGCCTAAAACCATATCTTACTGACATCGAACCCACTGAAAGAGACTCCATTCTCTCAGTGAACCACCTCTAGCCTAAGAGGCTCCAAAGTCAAGCTCGTGACTTGAAACAAGCGCTTGGTGGGAGGCAACCCACTGGTACGTGTACATACTACTCCTATTTTTTTCCTTTTGCCATTGATTTTTGGTTTTGTTTTTCTTTGTTTCAGTAAAAAAAAAAAATGTGTGGACGCGGGAGCCAGATCGATCGATCCCCGACTTGGATCGATCGATCCCAGAGATCGCTAAATTCCTGGAACGACCTGCCTCCTTGGAACGATCGATCGCTGCCCGAAAATTTTAGCTGGACCGACTGACTCCCCCTGGATCGATCGATCCAGCCTAGGTACCAAATCGCGGTATGTTTTTTCGGTCAAAACCGGTTTATACCACTTGATTTGAACCGGTTTTCGAGATTTTTACCCCTCCCCCATGATTTTTTTTGGGATCAAAACTGGAATCGTCAGGAAGTGAATTTGTGGTAAATGGTCAGCGCCTAAAACCGATTTTTACCCATCCCCAGAATCGTCAAAAACGGGTTTTGAAAAAAATTGGAGAACCGTGTGGTAACTGGTTCAGACGCTGGCACCTCCTCAGATACAGCTCCAGCGATTGTTTCACCCTGGCCGCGTCCTGAAAATACCAGATTTGAACACATTTACATTCGCCAGATGGAGAGAAGTACACCAGGCGACCTCTCCAAGAACACCCGGTACCAAAGCAGAAAGTTGGGGGACGGCTGGGACCACTTTGATTCCCTTTTCTACAACCGGTTTCTCACCGTTCAGATGATGCCTACGAGGATGATTTGTCCCACTACTTTGGAAAACATGGGCATACGCCAGGATGTAGACAACATTCTGAGCAAGATTGGGATGGGGAACATTGCCTCGCAGGCGCATCCAATCTACCCTGATTTGGTGCGCCAACTCCTCTCGACGGCCATGCTTAATTTCACCAACCCGAAGTTCGAGCAGGTCTCAGGAGCTTCATTGTCAATCTTCTCTGGCGGGGTACTCTATGAGATTGCAATCGATGACCTCTGCAAGCTATACGGCTTCGACCATCGGAAGACTCGAGTCAGGTTTCCCACTGAGTTCCCTCATCACGCTAGCCTTTGGGAAGCCATCTCTTCCGGACCTTCTCAGTCCAGGTATGCGAAGCAGGCATAGATTCAGAACCCTGCCATCTGGGTTGTTGCTAAGATCATCAGTGAGATTCTGTTTGCCAAGAATAAGGCAGGTGCGGTGCGCTCTGACGAGATGTTGTTACTTCACTATGGGCTGTGTGACAAGATGTCTGCGGATTATCGCAGTCAGTACGAGAGCATTGACAATATGAACTTGGGGGTCGTATTTGCTCGTACTCTGGTAGCCAAGAAGATGCAGTTCTTGTCGAACCAGTTACAGAAGGAGGCCATTGGGAGTGTGCTTACTCCTCTCTTCAGGCACATTGGGGTCCATGTAGATGGCTACGAGTACTTGGATACACCTGCTTACTTGGATTTGAAGCGTCTGAAATCTTGTACCATCCTCAAGGACAACTACATTTATGAGTTCTGCGATCGCGAGGGACGCCTCTTACACTACCAGCTACCACAGCCAGACATTACCGCAGTGATTGGGCCATACAACATCGAGTTCCTACCACCACCTGAGCGACTGTGCCCAAACCTAGCGCCTAAGTCCCGACGCAGAGGATCATCAGCTAGAGCCTCTCGCTCATCTCCTCGCGCTTCTACATCTCAGCATCAGGAGGAATTTTATGAGAGTGGTCATGTCGACCCCGCTGTTCCGACAGAGTTCCTGCTTCCTTCAGATTGCAGTGAGTACCACTTACCTCCTTGCCCGACCGAGGTAAATGCTGAAATGAGGTGGGACTATCTCACCAACGTACTGCAGAAGAACAACACCATGCTGACGAGAATTTGGGGAGCACTTTCTCGGATATCAGTTTCGCGTAGGCATTCTTGTTTCAGGCCACCTGTCACTACCGATGAGCGTGATGATGAGCCAGCTGCTAGCATGCACGACCTAGAGACAGAGCCCGAAGTTGCTGGACACGGGACAACGAACGTTGATGAGGCCGATTTATCTGACCCAGGAGAGCGCCTCAGCAGGCGCATGAGGCACGTTGGCGAGGCAGCCAGCCACAGTTCCGCAGACACTCAGCTCTGAGCAGGTGTAACGCCTTCTACCCATTGTATTATCCATTTTTCCTTTTCTTTATTTTTCTTTCTTTGAGTATGTTTCACCTTCTCTCTGGGTTATTCTCACACCGAGACGGTGTGAAGTAAGTCTGGGGGAGGGTGCTTATCGTTTACTAATGACATTTTCTTTCTTTTGTTTTTCTCTTGAGTTAGACTATGTTTTATTGAGTCAAAACTGGTTGGAGATTATGATCACTTTCTTGGAATTTTGGTTCTTATCTACGTTTAAGTGAACATTGTTGCAGAATTTAGCTTCAGATCAGACTAATGAAAAATCCAAGGGCTGACCAGTTCATCAGAGGCATCCATGTCTCTACAGAAATTCAATGGCCTGAGCTAGTTTCTGAGCTCTTCCTTTTACCTCATCGTTGGGGATTGGTGTCTTCAGGGCTTGACTCCTCATTCGTATTTGACAAAGACAATCAGTGTGAAAATATGGTAATTCTCCCCCTCATTTGTTAGATAAGCAGAAAAGATGAAATGGTTTTCTTTCGAGTAAAGGGATAGGAAAATTTCCATCGACCCCATTATTTTTCTTCGAAAGAGATGATCACACTAAGGTTGGAAGCGAGGTTAGAAAAATTTCCCATGATACCGTTATTCGCCTACACCTTAGAATGAAATGGTGGCACTAAAATGAACCGGGGATTCGGTGGCAAAAACAATTAGTACTCGCGTTCCATCAGCCATTAACCCTGCGAAAAAAGAGAATGAGAAAAAAATAAGTCTGGGTAGAGAAAGATACCAAAGTTGTGTAATTGTCTTGTCCTTATTTCGAAAGGGAAAGAGTCTAGAAGGTCCTTAGCACCATGATATTTCGATGAGACCCAGCGATGATGGCCTTTGAGTTATTCTGTGAGATAATGCGGTGAATCTGGGAAAGCTGCAATGCCCGCGGAGAAGTACATGGTGGTTTGATTTGAAGTTAGTTAGGTGATATATCATGGTTTTTACCCTATTTAAGCCATGATATAAGTCCTTTTTATAGAGTCTTTCTAGTGTTTTGTAGTCTTTTAGAGTCTTTTACAGGTTATAGCACGTTTGGAGCATAATTGGAGATATTGGAGCTTTCTGGAACATTCTGGAGCGAAACAGAGATCCGTGTAGTCGAGACATCAAAATCACTAACAGAAGGATCGCGACTTATTGAAGAGTTGAAGAATTGCAGAATTGGCCCAGAAGACTTTGATATTTACAAGATGGCCCAGAACGTGTTTTAGCTTATAAATTAGGTTTTCAGCCACCTGTTTAGGCTATGCCTTTGTATGCTTTGCATGCTTTATTTTAACTTTGGTTTTAGAGAGACAAGTCTGAATCTCCCTTCGTCCGAGATCAGATCTCTAAACCTTTCTGATTATTCTATTGATGATTTATTCAGTTATGTTGATTGTTTCATTCTCCATGTCTGAGTAGATCAACTTTAGGATTAGGGTTTTCTCATAAAGGATTTCTTTGAATGCTAGGTTGATTATCTGTTTAGGATTCACTATCTGAATTAGTTCTTCACCATAGGTTGTTCTCAAAGCTAATTCTAGGTTGACGAATCTGGAACTTAGATCTTAGGTTAATTGATTAGGCACGAGAGTGCGATTAATTACCTGATAGAACCTAGGTGAGCAAATAGATTATTCGCAAAGAGATTTGGTTTAATTGATTTGTGAACATATCAAACATGAACTTTAAAGCTGATTTAGACTTTAGGATTCGCAAAGAGATTTGGAATTCCTAGGATTTAGATTTAGATAATACGTCTATCGATCGATACCCGACGTATTTTTCAGTTACTTACGTTCTTGGTTTTTGTTTTAAGGTGCATGCCTAATCGAGAAACCATAAGCAACAAGAACACTCCGTTAGTTGATCTATCACTGGAACATCTAGCACTTGTGGAACGCACAAACAAGAAAGCAAAAAAATCAGCTAAGATGAACAACAATCAGTTGGTTCGTGATGCAGCTGGTGCTTACAGAGACCAAGATGGTCGGTTGTGCAATGAGCAAGGACAACGTCTGGATGGAGAGGGGATCGTCATGCCACCTGCTCCTGTTGTCGCTGTGAATGTCGCTGGGAACGCGAGGAATGAGGTGGTTAATCGTGGAAGGACGATTGGTGAGTACAACAGGCCTGACCAGTTTTTCGCCAATCTGTCAGCGATTCGTCCTCCTGCGTTTGAGAGAAATGACTTTGAGCTGAAGCCTGCTTACTTTGCTCTTGTGGGACAGCATCTCTTTCATGGTCTCCCTCATGAACATCCGATGGACCATGTGGAGAAGTTCGAGGACTTGGTCACTAGCATCAAGAGCAATGGAGTGTCCTACGACTATCTTTTCTGCAAGCTCTTCCCCTACTCTCTAGGTGGAGATGCGACCTACTGGCTGAGGCAGCTACCTCCTGGTTCGCTAACCACTTGGGAGGATACTAAGAGAGTCTTCCTGATCAACTTCTACGATGATGCACGATCTGAGGATCTGAGGAATAAAATCTCCAATTTTCTCAAGGACCTACTGAGGCGTTCAAGGCTGCTTGGACAAGATTCAGATCGTATCAGAGAGATTGTCCACATCACGGATACTCTGATGTGCAGCTGCTGGGTAATCGTATCAGAGAGATTGTCCACATCACGGATACTCTGATGTGCAGCTGCTGGGTATCTTCTTTAGAGGAGTAGATTGGAGGTATCAGTTGGCTCTGGACGCTTCGAGCAATGGTAATTTCAACACCAGGTACCCTGAGGATGCTTATGTGTTGATTGAAAACTTTTCATCTAGCAGTAGCAACAAGAGCGCAGACTTCGAGCGCAAGAAGCTGGCTGGTAACATGGATGGGTCGCAGATCGCTGAAGTTAAAGCTCAGCAGGATTCTATGCACAGTCTTCTGCTGGGAAAGACAACAAATGCCGTCCACTTTGCTGCTGAGAATGAAGTGGAAGATGTTAACTACATTGGTGGTTCTGGTTTTCAGGGTCAGCGATTTGGATACAACACCAATCGAAACTTCACCAACAATGCTCAGCAAGGAGGGTACCAATCCCCACCACACAAGGCTCCTGAGAGTAAGATTGAGGCTATGCTTGAACATCTGGTTCAAGGGCAGGAGAAGATGACAATAACCTTCAATGGGAAACTGGACGCTGTGTACACCGATTTGAGTGGAAGAATCGAGGCTCTCAATACCAGTCACATGATGCTGGAAACGCAAGTGGCTCAGACTGCAGCAAATGCCAAGGGAAAGACGTTTCATTCACACAATGCACACGTCAATGCGATCTCCTCAAGTGCAGAAAATTTCGATGAGGATCCTGAAATCGCCATAGCATCGATCGATACCCTACCTGGTATCGATCGATACCCCTCGTTGACCGAGCCAGAAAATGTGATAACCAGGAGCAGTGCTGAAGAATCCGAGAAATTTGATGATCGCAAGCCTGAATTTGCTGTATCAGTGTTCGATTACAGAAGTATCGATCGATACCCTGTCTGTATCGATCGATGCTCACCCGAAGAAAAGTCGAAGCAAAAAACCAGTATCGATCGACACTCACCAAGCATCGATCGACACCATCCTGAAAAGCCGATACATAAAGTCAATATCGCCCAATTTTGGGAAGACCAGGAAACCGAGTATCAGGCAGAGAGAGCTAAGGAACGAACTGAGAAACGTGCGCATAAGATTAAGGAGTCAAATCCTATTCCTAAACATCTCAGAGATCCCATCTCTCCAAAGCAGATGCGTGGCTTTGAGAAGATGGTACGAAGGATTCCCCCTGAATCAACCTTTGAAGAAGCTTTAGAGTGCCGTCCTCTGCTAAGTCACTTCAAGGATTGCAGAGAAACCGAGGAAGAGATCAAGGCACTCTTCATTAAGGCTAGAGGAGCAACACCTCCACTGAGACAGCTGACCCAAAGAGAACATCCAGGGAAATTCGCGGTTCCATGCTCTATCTCTGGAGTTGATTTCAAAGAGTCTCTCGTTGACTCATGGGCTAGTGTCAATGTCATCTCAAGGGCAATTGCAGAGCGGTTGGGGCTGATATTCGATCACCAGAGGTATCTATCACATTTGCGAACGACTCCACCTCGCTTCCACACGGTACTATCCATGGTTTGCTGGTCAAAGTAGGAGACTGTCTGGTGCCTACTAATTTTCAGGTTTTGGAGATGAGTGCGATATCTCGTATGCCTATACTCCTGGGATGACCATTTATGGCTACTGCTGGTGCAATCATAGACACGCCTAATAAGAGAATCTCTTTCTCTTACATTGATGGAGGGTTCTATTACGACGTCATTCCCCCTAGGAGTGTTCCCACACATGTCTCTAGCATCAAGGTTGTCATAGGAGAGTCGCTAGCAATTGATCTTTTGGAAGAGCCTCCTGATGAGCCTACTGTCGCAGACATTTCAGCTGAACTGCCCAACATCCCCAAGGAAGTTGTCAAGAAGGCTAAGGCAACAAAGAAGAAGGCCAAGAGCAAAAACGTCGAGAATCCCCATGTCACTTTAATCCCTCAGAAGTGTGACAGAAATTCGATTGAGTATAAGGTCAAGTGCAAAGGAGCTTCGAAGCCATTCTCTAAGGCCAGAGTTCTTCTTACTTCAGAGCTGAAAGAGAAGGGAAAAGATTTCGTGGAAGGCATGTTGAGCAGAACTCTGAAGCTAGCAATGTCGAGTTGTGGAGCCTGTTTTGGTGCAAGCTCTCACTCTTATCCAGCCTGAAGGGCATTACAGTCAAGCTATTGACGTTAAACGAGCGCTTGGTGGGAGGCAACCCACTGGTGAGTCTGTTTTTGAGTCGTTTTTCTTTTTATTTTCGTTCGTTTTGTGTTTGTGTCAGGATAAACAAGGAGCAAAACTTGAAATCGCCTGAGTGTCGATCGATAACCTTATGTATCGATCGATACCATACGCGATTGAGAACGGTTCATGTCGACTTAAGCCTGGTATCGATCGATACAGGCTGTGTGTCGGTCGATACTCAATGTTCCAGCAAGGTAACTTCTTGTTTTTCCCAATTTTATTCTGTTCTTTTGTTTTCTTTCACTGACTCTAGGCTAGATAACACTGGGGACAGTGTTGTTCAAGTCTGGGGGAGGTGTCTGCTGACATTGTGTTTGTTTTTCTTAGAGTCATAAAATAAAAAAAATTGTCGTTTTATTGAGTCAAAACTTGTTGGAGATAATGATCATGTGCTTAAAACTATTGATTTGATTTTGTTTTTGAGTGCACAGTGTTACAGGATCAGTTCTAGATCGACTAATGAAAAATCCAAAAACTGACCAGTTGACTAGAAAACATCCATGTCTCCAGCAGAGTTCTTCTGAAACCTGAGCCAAATTTCTGCACTTTATCAATGTGGTTAGTGTTCATAGAGCTTGATTCATCATTCATATCTGATAAAAGAACTCATGTGTTTAGAGTTATGGTATCTCTCTCCCCTGTTATAAGTTGATAAATAAGAGCATAAAAGATGAAATGATTTTCTTCTGAGTAGAGGGTTAGGAAAATTTCCAGCGATCCCATTATTCTACTCAAGAGGGAATGATCACACAAAGGATTGGAAGCGAGGCTAGGATTTTTCTATGATGCCATTATTCGCCTACATCCTTTGATACATAGAGAGGGAAGAACCGGGGATTTGGTGGCAAACACCATCAATACTCGCGTCTCATACCTTGATGTGTATATGCAAAGCTGAAAATAAAAGAAAGAACATAATAAGAAATAAGTCTGGGGGAGAGAAATAAAACCAAAAAGTGTGAAAAAGGGTGGTTCCTTGTCATGATATTGTCTGGTAAAGAATCTAGAAGGTTCTTGAACATTGGCTGCTACGATGAATCTGGTGATGAGGGCTTTATTTGAACAATGCTGTGGGATAATGTGTGGAGTCTGGGAAAGCTGCGAATGTCTACGGAGAAGTACGTGGTGGTTAGATCAAAAGCTGATTTGGTGACATTTGGATACTTGAGAAAAATGTCATTTCGATGGTTCATAAACATGTGAGTCTCTGCGTTTTCAAACCTCTTTCTCTGGTTTAGTCTTCTATTTGCTTGAGGGCAAGCAAATGCTAAGCATGGGGGAGTTGATATATCATAGTTTTTACCCTATTTAAGCCATGATATAAGTCCTTTTTATAGTGTCTTTCTAACGTTTGTAGTCTTTTAGAGTCTTTTACAGCTTATAGCACGTTTGGAGCATAATTGGAGATATTGGAGCTTTCTGGAACATTCTGGAGCGAAGCAGAGATCCGTGTAGTCGAGACTTCAAAATCACCTGAGTATCGATCGATACTGCCTAGTATCGATCGATACCCGTCGAGGAAACAGAAGGATCGCGACTTATTGAAGAGTTGAAGAATTGCAGAATTGGCCCAGAAGACTTTGATATTTACAAGATGGCCCAGAACGTGTTTTAGCTTATAAATTATGTTTTCAGCCACCTGTTTAGGCTATGCTTTTTTATGCTTTATTTTAACTTTGGTTTTAGAGAGACAAGTTTGAATCTCCCTTCGTCCGAGATCAGATCTCTAAACCTTTCTGATTATTCTATTGATGATTTATTCAGTTATGTTGATTGTTTCATTCTCCATGTCTGAGTAGATCCACTTTAGGTTTAGGGTTTTCTCATAAAGGATTTCTTTGAATGCTAGGTTGATTATCTGTTTAGGATTCACTATCTGAATTAGTTCTTCACCATAGGTTGTTCTCAAAGCTAATTCTAGGTTGACAAATCTGGAACTTAGATCTTAGATTAATTGATTAGGCACGAGAGTGCGATTAATTGATTAGGCACGAGACTGCGATTAATTACCTGATAGAACCTAGGTGAGCAAATTGATTATTCGCAAAGAGATTTGGTTTAATTGATTTGTGAACATATCAAACCTGAACTTTAAAGCTGATTTAGACTTTAGGATTCACAAAGAGATTTGGAATTCCTAGGATTTAGATTTAGATAGTTTTCGCAACGAGAGTTGGTTAGCTATATTTTAGTGATTTGAGTTCAAGAACCGTGCGTAATCTGAATCATGTTAGTTAGTTAGTCTGCATTCATTGATTTCCTGAGGTAAACCCTGGGCCTATATTTTCCTCCATTGATTTACAACACTTTTAATGTCTGTACTGTTTTCGTTTACATCTATTGATTTACAACACTTTTAATGTCTGTACTGTTTTCGTTTACATCTATTGATTTAGTGTATTTTGGATCTATATAATCTATTGTGTGATATCTTGAGTCTTTGTGGTTCGACCCCTAGCTATACTACGACAACTGCTTTAGTATCTTAGGGTATTAATTTGAGCATATCATTAGGCAACATGTGGATCGCTAAGATGATGGTGATTGAAGAGTTCTAGAGAAAAGGTGAATCTCAGTGTTTTCAAACTTCTTCCTTGTTCTTGGTTTATACGTTTGCTTGAGGGCAAGCAAAAAACTAAGTCTGGGGCAGTTGATGTGTTGCATTTTTAACGCATTCTAATTCTTGTTTGAATCATTTTTTAGTCTCTATCGAGTCTTTTTATTCTATTTCAAGTCATTTCAGGCCAGGAGACATTTCAGGATGAAATTTGGACCAAGAAGCGAAAAAGGCGGAAATTCCAGAAATATATGATTGGATTGATCGATCGATCCTTTGACACGCCCTTTTTCCGGACCGATCAGAAGGTCAGATCGACCGTTCGCCGCGCCTGGGATCGATCGATTCCTCAACACGCTCATTCCTGGATCGATTGGACCACCCAGATCGATCAATCCAGCCCCGACGAAACGGAGAAGATCTCAAGCCAAGACCAGATCGATCGATCCAGCCCCTGAAATTCGCAGATCTGGCCCAATTTCCCCTGTTTCGGCCCAATTTCACCTGATTTCGACCCGATTCGACCTGCAACTTAATAAAAACTCTTTTTATGTTTTCTTTTAGTTACGCTTTATTTGATTCATCAGAGAACTACTGGCTTTTGCTCTGTAAGATTTGAGAGACGAATTTGAACTTCATACCGGAGAAGATTTCTGAACCCTTTTGGATTTATTTCTATTTGAATATGAATTTCTTTTCATCTCTCTTTGTTTTCTCTGCAACCATGTCTGAGTAATCCCCTTGTTAGGTTTTTAGGGTTTCAAGAGATTCTCCATGAATCACTGAAACGGATCGGTTAGATTAGGAATTTACATAGAGTTCTTCATCTATTGTTGGAATTAAGGCTTAGACTAGATTGATCACCTAGTTTATGATCTTAGGATTAATCTATTCATCAAAAGTGCTTTAGATTTCCTGAAAGAACTTAGATGAGCCAATTGTCCTTAGCCAACGAAAGTTGATGCTAAGGCAATTTGTGAACTTATCAAACCTGAACATTAATGCTTGCCTAGAACACTAAGGTCAAACGACAGTTTATATTCTTAAGTTATTAGGCATAGTAGGTACTACCACGACAGTGGGCTAGCTAAACATTCATGTTTGAGTTCGAGAACAGGTCTTAATCAATTCCCTAATTGATAATTTGTTTAGTGAATCTGGATTTCCCGTGAATTACCTAAAGGCCTAGCGTTTTCTCTCATTAAGTTTATATCGTTTCATTCATCGTCCTTAGTTTTAGAAATTACAAACCACAAACAAACATCATTCGTCTTAGATTTACTTTCATCTTGCATTCTCGTAGTGTTGCATTTGGTCTCTGTGGATTCGATCCCTACATTACTACTTCGTCAGATGTGCTCTTGCGGTAGTTACTTTAGGGTTAAACTCTAAGTGTATCAGTCTGATAGCGAATCCGATAGCGGCGATGAGGAAGGGGGAGATACTTAACGGTGTGATACTGGTGACGATGGCTCCGATGGTGATGACACTACCAGCTTATGATTTATCATCCGGAGATGGTGATGACACTACCAGCTTATGATTTATCATCCGGAGATGGTGATGACTCGGATGAACCTACTGATGAGTCTGATCATGGGTCCGATTTTGCAGTATATCCTACTCGGGTTGTGCTTAACCCCTCTATCGCAGAGGTCAATAATTTTAGGGCCATGTGAGTTCGTCTCTAATAGTTAGTTGGTATCATACTTATGATTTATCATTTTTTCGTGTCTCATGAGTTAAAAATTACATGGTTGTAAGAGGATTCGGCGGGTTGTTGGGGGAGATCGCGGTCGAGATTGAGGAGATTTGTTTTTTATTTTTATTTTACTTTTATTGTGTTTTGGATTCTTTTTTTATAACTTGCTCTATATTTCTTACGTTGTGTGGTGGTTTTTCCTTATTTAGGCTTTTACGTGTTGTTTGGCATTAATTTGCGATTTTTAATGGATATTTATATTTTGATTTTTCTTATACATGCGTTAGTGTCATATTTATGCGTGTGTGGTTATTTTTGAATTTTTAGAATAAGGCTTAGATTATGGAAACAAGAAAATTATAAAGACTCGATAGATGTATGATTGTGTCAAGGAGTGTAAATTATGCATGTTATAACAAATATACACGATATGAAAACCCGTTTGGAGTTGAGAGTTTTATTCGTAGAAGAAAGGAATTGGAATATGATTCACTTATGGTATTAAAAGGCTATGTTTTTTTTATTTTACTTAACTTATTAAAAGGCTTATGATTGGTTAGTGATGTTGAAAAAAGGTCTTAGTAATTGAAAAAATGCTTTCGATTCGCTTATGATATTTAAAACCTTACGATTCACAGATCATGTTATTAAGAAAATCATGGTGGTTAGAATAAGAAAAATATTATTAGCAAAGTGATTTTGGTGGTAAAAGTGCATTTGTGATCCCTGGTTGTATCGGACTTTTTTAGTATGCAAGTCATATATTGTTTTGGAGTTTCATAACTGTAAATTTTATATTTTCGTATGGATAAACTCTAGCTATTTGCTCTTATCTATGTGCGCATGCCATAAATTTCATTGTAAAATATAGTGTCATTCCGAAGTGAACCGCGGGTTCCCTGTGAATAGTAATGCTTCTGTCCTGAATCCTCCTCAGTCCACCACCACTGGACCTCTCCTCCATCCACTTGAACCCCCTGACCCCCTTGACCTTCTCCATTTCCCTCCCCTCCCCTCCTCCCCGATTATTATTGTGTCTCCTGCTTCTGTGCAAACTTCTCGATCTGCTCTGAAAGAGAATACAACAGTGGCCCCAACTACAGATGTGCCTTCTACTACCCAGCTTGACATTCCCACTACCACAGATAAGGAGATAAGGCAAAGGTTTACCCTGAAAATCTGCTGGTTCAAGCAACTACTGAAACTGGATCTAGATCTGGATCTGAAAAAACTACTGTTCAAAAATTCACTGTTTTGCCTCCAAAGGGCAGTTCACCTCTCAGCACTAATACAGCTTCTGCTAGTCAATGCTCGTTGCCAGCAGAGACTTTTCAAAGGAATGGTAAAGCTAAAATCTCCACCAAGAAACTCTCTCAACCCATTACTTCTACTCTCCCCTCAGCCACTGTAACCTCTGCTGTGAAACCTCCTGCTACTACCGTTAAAACTACGACCTATGCTCAGAAAGCTAAGCATTCAGTTGACAGGTCTCTTTCTTGTTTAGCCCCTACCTCAGTGTCTCCGGAAGGAAAACCAAGAGTTCTGATCCCAGATGTTGTTTTTCAACGTGGAGCTGACCTGCACAAAGAATATATAGTTGGTTCTTTCCTTGGTAAAATTCCTGACTATGGCCCTATCCAAAGTGTTCTGAACTATATGTGGGAAAAAGGTTCTAAGCTAGAAATTCACTTGCAGCCACTGAAGAGATCAATGCTTGTGAGAGTTCCAAATGAGTTCGTAAGGACAAAAATTCTGGAAAAAACTTTGTTACGTTGACTCTTCAATGTTTTATGTTACCCATTGGGGTTCTTCTACTACTACAATCACTCCAGAGATAGTCTCCATACCTTTGTGGGCTCATCTCTATGGAGTGCCTTTTGATCTGCGCACGAAGGAAGGTTTGTGCATGGCTGCTGGTTTGGTGGGCGAACTTATTGAAACCGATGATTATACAAAGAATATTTCCAGCCTAAATGTTGCTCATGTAAAAGTAGAAGCTAACCTCAAGAAACCTCTTCCTTCTAGTGGTGAACTCATCAGAGAGAGTGGAGAAATTATTGATATCAAAATAGACTACCCTTGGATCCCTCCTTCCTACACTCACTATAATGAGATTGGTCATATTGCTAAAAATTGTATCAATCCTCCTGCTGCGCCTGTTTCTACTGGTCTAGAGGTTCATACCTGTTTGCAAGCTGCATCGACTGGTCCTCAGTCAGTTGTGGTGCAAGAGAATTCAGTTGTAGTTATTGTTGAGGCCCCTGCAAATGTTGTTGATGTGGCTAGTTCAACTGTTGTTGAGGAGGTTGCTCTTCCTGTTGTCTCGGACGTGGCTCCGACTTTTTTATCTCTGGTGGCAAATGCTGAGAACCCTGCTGCTTCTGTCTTGAAAGCCTCTGGCTCTCTGCCTGTTACCACTCTCCCTGTATCGGCAATTGCTCCTAGACAATCAATGTTGGATGCTCTCTTTTTGGAAGCCTCTCTTGTCTCTCCAGCCTCAAACACTTCTATTTGTTATGATTCCTCTCTTTCCATTGCTATCTCTCATTCTTTAAATTACTCTTTACCAAACATCTCATTTTGCCTTGTCTCCCTCTCTTCCCCTCAATCAAAAGATCTTTCGTCAGTTTCATCACCTTCTCTTTTAAATCATTCTCCATGTTCCTTTTCTTCACCTCTTTTACTCTCTTCTACTATCCCTAACTCTCCCTCGGCAGTTGGGCTCCCTGCCCCACTCCCTCTCTCCTTTGGTGCTTACATTGCTTCAAAACAGAGTTCCATTTTCAACTCCCCTTTAGCCACTCTTCCCCCAGCTTTTGCTGGTTTTAATCCCTCTCATTCCTTGTCTTCTTCTCTTCATGTTTCTCCTCCCACTCAAATTACTCTTCATACTATCCAAAGTTCTCATAATGCAAATGATTTGCCGCCTATTTCTAGTCAAGAGGATCTCCTTACCAAAGGAGGGTCTCCAAGCGCTTCCCTATGAGTACAAAGCTCTTTTTTTGGAATGTCCAAGGTCTCAATGACTCGTTAAAGCACCTACCATTTAGCCAATGGTTAGAAAATAATAAGCCTATCTTTGGTGCTCTTTTGGAAACACATATCACGGAATCAAATCTGAATCTTACTATGTCTAAAATCTGCCCTGGCTGGAGCTTCACCTCAAATCATAGCTCTGATGAGGATGGAAGAATTGTCTTGATCTGGAAGCATCCAGTTGTGGTTAAAGTGGTCCTGCAGTCAAGACAATCATTAACTTGTGAAGTTACTATCGCTACCAGTCTAAAATTCATCTATACTGTTATTTACCCTTCAAACCTAAATGATGAAAGGTCAAATCTTTGGGTGGAGCTCATAAATTTGCAGCAAACTCTGTCGCTTCAGTCCTCTCCTTGATTGCTTGGTGGTGATTTTAACCATATTTTTCACCCTGCTGAGCACTCTCTGCCTTCTGTAAATGATATGCTCAAATTAATACCCTAAAAAGTACTAAAGCAGTTGCTGCAGTATATCAGAGGTCGAACACAATAACTCAGAGAAATCGCACAATAAATTGTATAGTATCAAGTCAAGCTAAACAGTTCAGATTAAACAAAAGCAGTAAGCAGTAAACGAGTTGTAATTCGATAGGAAAGAGATAGGTTCAGGGATATTTCTCAGGAAATCAATGAATGCAAAATAAATTAACAAATCAGGGTTCAGGTTAAGCACGGTTCTCGAACTCAAATCACTAGAGTATAATTAACCAACTGTCGTTGCGAAAACTATCTAAATCTAAACTTCAGAGTCCCAGATTTCTTTGCAAATTCCTAAGAATAAATCAGCCTTAATTTCAAGTTTGATATGTTCACAAATCAATTAAGCCAAATCTCTTTGCGAATAATCAATTTGCTCACCTAAGGTTCTATCAGATTACTCAATTGCACTGTCGTGCCTAATCGATTAATCTAAGATCTAAGTTCTAGGTGATCAATCCAAAATTAGCTTTCAGAACAACCTAAGGTGAAGAACTAATTCAAATTATGAACCCTAAATAACCAATCAACCTAGCATTCAAAGAAATCCCTTATGAGAATCCCTAAACCTAACAAGAGATCTACTCAGACATGGAAATTGAATCAATAAACATGTTTGAATAAATACTCAATAGAAAATAAGAAAGAGTAACAAAAGGGTTCGAAATCTTCTCTCGACGAACAGAGTTTCAGACTTGTCTCCCTTGAAAAGCTCTCTCACAAATCCAGAATAAAAATAAAGCGTAACCAACAAAGTGGCTGTAAAATCCCTATAAATAACCTAAATCACGAATTGTGGCTTCTTGTAAATATTAAAGACTTCTGGACCAAGTTACAATTCTTCAACTCTTCATTAAAGTCGCGGGTCGTGTCTGCCTCGATGGGTGTCGATCGATACCAAGGAGGTATCGATTGATGCTCGACGTGAAATCGGGTACTCAGCAACACGATCTTCAGCTTTGCTCCAAAATACTCCAGAAAGCTCCAATAACTCCAATTATGCTCCCACGTGCTAAGACCTGTAAAAGACTCTAAAACACTACGAAATAGCATAAAGACTCTATAAAACGGATTTATATCATGGCATAAAGGGGGTAAAAACCATGATATATCAGTAAACTCCATCTCTCCAACTATGTTTGACTTCTGGGGCTGTCTTCTCCAACTTGGGATGTTTGATCTCATATTACATGGCCTCTTCAATACCTGGAGAAACAAGCAGCCTCTGTCTCCCATTGCAAAGATATTAGACATGATACTAGTTAATCAAATCTTGATCTCTTACCTACCAAACAGTGCTGCCACTTTCTTAGCCCCTGAATTTTCAGACCATAGCCCTTGTCTCCTTGACCTATCCCTCCCTTTACCCCAAGGTGGTACCAAACCCTTCAAATTTTTCAACTACCTAACAAATCACCTTAAATTCTTAGCCACGGTTGAGGAAGGTTGGATTCAGGCTGGAAGCAATGCTACTAATCTCACAGAACTTTGCTGGAAATTAAAGTCATTAAAGAGAGCTCTTCAAACACTAAATAGAGAGAACTTTTCCAATATTCAAGAGAGAGTTATTAATACTAACAGTTTGTTAAAAGATGTGCAGGTCCTTGCTTTACAATCTCCAACGACAACCATGTTTCAGCAAGAAAGAGACTTACATGAGAAGTGGATCTTCCTAAAAACAATCGAAAAAGCTTACTTCAGACAAAAATCCAAAATCAATTGGTTAAGAGAAGGCGATCTCAATACCTCTTACTTCCATAGAGTCATGCTGGTCAGAACTGCTCTCAATTAAATCAGATCCTTCTTGCTGCCCTCTGGTGACCTTTTGACTGATCCATTTGCGATGAGCTCTCATGTTGTGGCTCACTTTCAAAGGATCTTAGCCCCTGATGTTCTGCCTACTACCCACTCTTCTCCTAGCTGGTTCCATATTCTCACTACTTTTAGGTGTTCTGATGCTCATCGTATACTTCTATCAGCTGCTCCAACTCTTGAAGAAATCTCATCATCAGTCCTTAATCTCAACCCTAATAAGGCACCTGGGCCTGATGGCCTTACCTCAGGGTTTTTCAAACCACCTTGGAGTCTTATTGGGGAAGAATTTGTTGCTGCTGTCCAATTGTTCTTCGGTACTGCATTCATGCCTTCTTCAGCCAACTCTACTATCCTCTCTCTTGTGCCAAAGCATCCTGGTGCCTCTGCAATTAGTGACTATCGCCCAATTTCCTACTGCTCCACCATCTACAACTCCATTTCAAAACTGTTAGTATCAAAACTGAAGTCTTTTCTGCCTGAGCTAATCCTCCCAAATCAAACAGCCTTTGTTCAAGGAAGACTGTTAGTGGAGAATACCATTTTGGCTACTGAAATTGTTAACGGTTATCACAGAGAAAAATGACCTTCTCGGATTGCAATCAAGGTTGATATAGCACATGCTTTTGATACTCTGAATTGGGACTTCCTTTTCATATGCCTGACTAGTCTTCAGGTCCCTCAGATCTACCTTAACTGGTTAAGAGCCTGCATCTGCACACCAAACTTCACTATTGGCTATAATGAGACAGTTCAAGGTTATTTCAGAGGAAAATGAGGCCTAAGACAAGGGGTTCCTCTTTCCCCATACCTCTTTGTAATCAGAACGAGCCGCAGGGTGGTAAATGATCACCTTTGGCCTAAGTATCGAACGGGAGCGGTATATAAATTGTTAAAGAGACACGAGGATGAGGTACCTTGGAAGTTTGCAGTTTGGAACTCCGGCGGTATTCCAAAACACAGTTTCCTCACTTGGTTATTTGTGCTCAATCGATGCCCTACAAAAGACAGATTAGCGGGCTGGGGATTATCAGTTGATCAAACTTGCATTCTCTATAATCAATCGCTAGAAACCAGAGATCACTTACTTTTTGATTGCTCATTTAGCTGGGCTATTTGGGATCGAGCAGGCCGACGCTGCTGTATTACTCTGTCTCGATCATGGTCTGATACTCTTGAGGATATGCAGATCCTCCAAGGCACGACGTCTAAGAAGAAATTGGCTCGTATTACTTGGCAGTGTGTTATCTACTCAATCTGGATTGAGAGAAATTCAAGACTTCATCGGCAGAAATTCAGATCAACATCTTCAATCCTCCTCTCCATTGATCTGATTATCCGTAATCGAATCTCAAGTCTCCGTGTTTTCAGCCCTGCGAAAGCTTCACAAATGATGCAGACGTGGCTCACTACCTCTCCTACTTGATCGGTGCTGGCGGTAACTGTTGCAGGGGATGATTCCAATAACTGATCGATTCTCCTATGCTCCCTTCTTGTTTCCATCAAATACTCTTCTTCTTCCTTTGAGTATTTTTTAGTCTTCATGGGCTAAGATTATGATTTTATTCTCAATGATGTGGTTGTTTTAATTTCTTCTGGGCTTGGCCCAAAACACTAAGGCCTTGGCTAGCTTTGTATTCTTTTTTTCTCTTGCATTATATTGAAAAACCTTGTTCAATAAAAAAAAAAATATAGTGTCATTCATTTCACCTAGCCATGGCTTTTCTACTTGCTAACGCTATTCATAAGTCATACAAATTATTTTTGGTTGCGGTTTTCGATCTTGTTTGCTAAGCAGACTTGGGTAGTGCGTTTTAGGGTGATACGAAAGTTTTTCCATATAGACGGAGTTGCTAAGACACTGTATTTAATACTCGCTGATGAAAAGGTTATTAATATATTGTTTTTCATTCAAGGTTGCTTTGGTCCGTTGTTGTTGTTTATATATATATATTAGTGTGTGATACGCACGGAAGTTAACACATTTTTTTTAAAAAAATTATTGTTTAATATTGTTTTTACTTTTATTAGTATATTAGTTAATTGATTTGTCTCTATTAGCTTAAGAAATGTGGATTGTTTTTTGTTTTTTTTTTCTTTCTTAAATTTATGTTTATTTATGTGTTTGTTTAGTGTATGATGCACATTTTTATCTTCTTTTCCCGTTGGTTGTCTATTTATTCAATTACTTGGTTTTTAAAAGGAAAGTTTTTATCATTTGGAAGTTTTGGGAATTGTATATTTTTTAGTTGTTCTTTGTTATTAGTTCCTTAATTTCTTATAATTGTTTACTATAGATCTCTTGTTTTAACGCAATTAGTAAGTGTTAGTAATGGATTAATATTTAATCTATATATTACTACACACATGGGATTTCAAATTTATTCGTGAAATAACTTTATATATTTAGTCATCATATTAGTATGAGTTAGTGTTACATGCTATTGATTAATTTAAAAATCTTTTTTCATACCAATAAAATAGCAAGCATTAGTAGTTTTTAATGGAAGAATTTTGTATTTTAAATTTAAAACCCTAAGAGTCTTAAACAATACGTCAATCTAAAGCTTTCCCGTTTTCTTTATTGAAATTATTGGTGAATGATAATAGATCTTTGCGGTTATCGATTTTTTTTGGGGGGGGGGGGGTTTCAGGCGGATGCATGCCTAGACGCGGGTATCTGAAACCTCCTTCGCTTGTGGTGAATTTATCGTCCATTTAGGGTCATATATTATGCGTAGGGATGTAGATAGTTGCAGATGATTTTAGGATTGTTAATTTCAACTTCCTCGATTAATCTTGTGTTTTTCCCCCCAAATTTTAATTTTTTCCCCAATATTGTTTACCTACGATCTGAATCATGTTTATCGATTTTTATTTTTATTCTGAAGTCTTTTTTTAAAACACTATCTCCATATATTATAATTATGAATTGGGTAGTGCTAAGCCTTTGAATTCGGGTAAACCATACTTAATTTATCGGTTTATTCGGTAATTTTAGTTTAACAATTTTCTACCGATATTAACCGATAAAAATTTTGGTTCGGTTCGGTTAATGGTTATTTCGGTAATTTCATATTTACCAATAACCCAAAATCTGTTGGTACACCCAACGCTACTGATGTCCCCGTCTCATAACGTCGATTTAGACCGAACATTGTTGCAATTTTTTTTTATATGTATTGTTTATAGCCATGGCGGCTGTTAAGTTTTTAATTTTTTGTTTTTTTTAATAAATAGGTTTAAGAAGATGATCGTATGTTTTGATGAATTCATTTAATTGTTTTATTTTTGGGCTGTTTGGCCCAATAAATTCTTTCTCGTTTTACTTTTATTAATGGCCGAAATCCACAATCTCATAAAGAAAAACCACCACAGAATCGATGCGTTTCAACCATCTTCAACCTCTATCGACACCTTCTTCAACCTAACAAAGCAGTCAACTGGAAATCCTAAATAATGGAGGCGAGGCAAGCAGAGGACGAAGATATTTTGATTAACAGTTCCGTTCGACGAAGATGCTTCACTGTCAATAACCGAATCTGAACCCGAAATCTCCAAAACTCGGTTGGCTTCGGTTCGGAAATTTCTGTTCGGGTAATAATCCCAGGCCTAGGTAGTGCTATCCGCTTCCTCCTTCGTACGCAGCCTTCTCCTTTTACTGTCAGGTTGAACACAAAACTCACGATGTTAGGGTTTTCAGAGCTCAATTTTGTTATTTTACTACCTAAAATAGGAGGTTTAAATGATTTAGTTTTGAGATGTTGATGAAGTGATGGGAATTTTGAGACAAGATTATGGAAATGTCTATTTTGTCACAGGTATTTTGACTCTATGCTCTTCATCACGTCTTTAGATTCTGGAAAGTGCTTGTTATTCAACTCGATCTTATTGCATTTTCAAAAGATTATAAGAACTATGAAGTGAATTTGTTCATGGAATTTGCGGAGGTTCACCATAGCTAAGCTCGTTATTAAGCTTTCCCATTCACAAACCAAGCTCAGACACTAACTGGTAAAACTCATTCATGTTACACAAATTTAGAACAATTTGATCTCCATGCTTTCTGGTTTGTGTTTGTGAAGCTTGGTAGATAGGTGGGATGAGATCAGCTTGTTCTTATCTATTAGATCGTAAGTATTGATGTGAGAATGATTAAAGCAATCTATTGGACCATTTGATGTAGAAGTAAATCATTAAAACCTTTGCTCTCTTCGCCTATGTGGACGCTGAGGTGGCGGAAGGAAAAGAGACCAAATGTAACTTTATATATATATATATTAGAGTTTGTGTTCTTTTCGTTATCGTTTGATTCAAGTTTTATTAGGAGCTTTTACTCACTGTTGCGTTCCTTATCGTTCACTATATAAATTGTATTTGTGCAGGGTGACAAGATACAAGCTACTTTGGGCGAGGATTTTATCAACGTGTTTTTGTCGCAAGTTTCCGAGTGTGACTGGTTGATTTTGATTGATTTCGATCTTATTCATGTGGTTGGCCATTTTAGGTTTACTCCACATTCTTTCAGAACAGTATGGAAATCTTCGACTACTAGAGGCACGGAGGAATTTTTCGAATTTACCGACTTAGATTCAATTAGAGATGGTTCGGTTGACCCTTTGGTCTTTGTTGGTACTCTTCTTAACTATTTTCATCGTATTTATTTTTCCCTCTTATAGTCGACCAGTCAGCCCGTATTATCAAACTCACGTATAACGTCCCTTTTCAGACATAATCAGACAGATTATCAATGTTGGTAATTTCGTTGAGCATTGTTCATCGAAGCGTGGAAGACGTTATTGAGATGTTTATTTTGAGATGGTAAAAGTATGGTAGACTGTTTGTAGGAAATATTGGCGTTTTTGATTTATAAATAAACAAAATTCTGAATGGAGGCTGAGATCTCAACTTTGTTAAAAGTAAGTGTTGCCACGAGCCGAGATAACATAGTTTATAGATATTTACATAAAACAAGAGAATATGTTGGCTACCTTTGTGAAGAAACTTTGAAAATTATCGAGGAATGGTTATGTGGAGAGAAAGTTGGTGAGGTTAGTGATAATGTGATTGGTTCAGATGTTGGGATGCTTAAAGAATCCATTTTGAAGCATGTAGGTTGGTGGCACAGGCATGGTGGGTTGGGAAAGACAAATGGATTGTGACGAAATGTAATGTTAGCTCAACCAGATGTTCGAGCTATAGTGAGCAGCAATTGGCTTGCGTAGATACCAATGTGGTAGAAACACAGAAGTTTGTAGATTCTTGGTGTCTTTGGCTATGGAGAGGAAGTCAAAGATGCACTCATGCGGGACAGAGATGGACTTCAACGAGTTTCAGGTTATAGAAAGAATTGATGGTTTCTGGATTCTCTTAGTTTGCTTCTAATAAGCATGGGACATAAAAAAATTCATGCGATTAATATTTTGGAGAATGAAAATTTATGTTTTGCTTAGTTTACTTTGATAAGATTTTAGAGGAAAGTATAGTGTCTTGATGTTTTTACTACAAAGAGAGTTCAATCCATTCTCTTGAATCTTAATTGCTTTTTAGCACAAATTGTCATCAGTCAGAAAACATTTTCAGAGTTCTGATCAAAATGTATGAGTTATAGCTATATTACATGCAATAATCGAAAAATATAATTTACTATATAAAGAGAGAAGGGGGCGTCGACTCAACCACCCCCCCCCCCCCCCCCCNGGTCCATTTTTTAAAAAAAAAAACTTTTTAGTCTCATGATTTTATTTATGATCATATTTGTTTCCTTCCAATATGTTGACGATAAAGGGTAATTACTAATTACTATACATAAATATCTAACTTTTATTTATTTTATTTAGGGAGAATCTCACACAAACAAACCAAAAAAACAATTGTTAAGCTAATTCTAGAAATAAACTCAATTATTTGAAGTTTTTAAAAAAAATTTAAACAAAAGAGTCAAGTTAATATACTCAACCTCATATATGTTTTGTTTCATGATTTTTTTTGTTTACGCAATAGTAAAAAAAATGTTTTAGTTATACTAGGAGATAATCTAGTTCTTCAGGCCAAGCTGCACACAAATCTTCCTTATAAACCTCAGATAATCTTACCCTACAACAAATCCCTTCCTCCAACCTCCGATTCATCACACAGACAAATTTCATCAACCCTATCATGCCCACAACCCGAAACACACACGAAACCATAACCCTAAAATGGCTACAACCTCTCAAAAAACCTAATCATCGAGTAGTGTCCTCGAAGAAGAGGTATTGGTAATCGATCTGCTATGACGACAACCAGTCCAAGAAGAGGCAATGATCGCCCCCGTCGTAGATGTAACCTCCTCCATCTCTGTCTCTGAGGATGACGCGAGCTAGGAGTATGGTGATTCATCAACCTAACGAAGACGAGAGCTCGGCCTCTTCCAGCGATGATTCATTTTGGAATATTAATGATCGCAGATTCAATCTCCTGAATTACATGGGGCAAGGCTAAAGGTTTCGGACGAGGAAAGGAGCAAGAGAGGCGGTTAAGGAGCCGAAGAAGAGGATTCTTAATCGAACGACGACATGCCAGCTTGCTTCAATGGGGCATGTGGCGTCGGGAAAGGGGCATTACCAGGTGGGTCCGGTGAAGATGAGTTTAGGTTCAATGGCTAATCAGGGTCAGCCCCAGCAACATCAAGCGCAAGGGCAACATGTATTTACCGGTTGTGGAATGGCTGCATCGCCGTTTATGCTAGGGAACCAATACCATCCGGTTTATGTAACCGTAATGTTGTGGAATCCAGCTTTAGCAGCAGCAACTGGAGGAGGTTACATGTATCCGATGTTGGCGAGTTCTCTAACCCATGGTGGGTTAAGCCATGATTTGTTACAGTCAAGCAAGATGGGTGGTATTGGTGAGCCAGGCGTTGGTGGTGGTCTATCAGCTCTGGGATCTTACTTTAGAGGTCAAAGCCTGCCAAATGCTTATCGTGATTCGGATACCGGGAAAAGAGAGAATGGTACAAATTCGGATGTTGGCGGCTTGTTTCATGGCTACTCAAACTATTCATGGTACGCTCTCGCTGTAACCTCTTGTGTTTTATAGCAACACATGTGCTCATATTGTGGTTTAAATGTCTTTGGATAAGAATATGTTGCATGATTCATAGTATAATCGTAAGTATTTGGCTTAATGGATAGATATAATAGGTTACGACTTTTTGGTAGTAATCGGAATATCAGCTGGCATGATGTATCTCTAGATCTGCATTTGTTACGAAGAATTAAAAAAAAAAACACCAAAAAACTTCTAAATAAAAGAGAGAAGAAAATGCTTTTATTTAGCTTATGTATATTTCGATTTTATTTGACGTAATGTAGGTATCTCCTATTGTCTATGGTGGAATTCTACTAAGTTTGATGCTTGAAACGGAATTTCTATTGAAAATATACAAACAATTTTTATGTTGAGTATTCAAATGTCAATATTTGTTGAATGTTGCACAACTATTTGACATGATTGGCTTGGGAAACAAGGAGAGTAAGAAGCTATAGTGGATGGAGAAAATATTGGGCTCTACCAACAATTTTTTCGCAAATGGTGGTTTCGGTCTTTCACATTCTTGATTCACCGAAACCAGAAAAATGAAAGAAGACAGAAGACAAAGAACATAGCAATGTCCTATTTTTTAATGAAAAAATTTAGCTTTTGATCAGTTTGAGGTCGGTAATCTGAAAAGACGGGAAACACGAAATAGTGAATAAGAATAATGATATGAAGATGAGGAAGTTGGAGTTGAAGAAGAAAACCGGAAGAAAAGGAAGAAAAAAATGGAAGATGAAGAAAACGAAGTAAAAGAAGAAGAAACCGAAAGATGAAGAAGGCGAAGTAGAAGAAGGTGAAGATGAGAAAGAGACGGAAAAAACTAGAAGAAGAAGAGTTTGGGTAAGACAAAGAAGACCAAGGAGAAGTAAGAAGCAGATGATGAAGAAGGCTAATAAAAACAAAAAAAATAAGAAAACGAAAAACTCGGAGAATATAAGATGATGAAGAAGAAGTCAAAGACAATGAAAAAGAAGTAGGAAAATACGAGGAAGAAAAAAACCAAAAGATAAAGAAGAAAAAGAAAAAGAAGACACAACAGAAGGAGAAGAAGAAGAAGAAGTTGAAGACGATGATGAAGATGAAAGAAAATGGTGAGGAATAAGAAAATCAAAAGATATATAAGAGGAAGAAGAAGAAGTAGAAGTGAAAGACGATATGAAGAAGAAGAAGAAAGAAAATATAAGGAAGAAGAAAATCCGAAAGATGAATAAAAGGAAGAAGAGAAAGAAGAATTCGATGAAGAAAAGGAAGAAGGAAAAGACGAAGAAAAACAAAAAAAAATCATAAGAGGGATATGAATAAGAATAAGTAGGACAATATGAAGATGTTGAAGGATAAGAAGGAGAAGAAGATAAAGAATTTGTTGAAGAAAAAGAAGACAAATGCGTTAAAATGGGAGAATGAAGAAGAAGACGAATAAAAATCGGAAAAACGAATAAGGAAAATACGAAGTAGAAAAAAACCAAAAGATAAAGAATAGGAAGAAGAGTAGAACAAAGCAGAAGAGAAAGAAGAAATAGAAGTCGAAGACGATGAAGAGAAGGAAATAAAAGATGAGGAATAAGAAAATCGAAACACTACTAAGAGAAAGAAGAAGACAGAAGAAGAAGAAGCCGTAGACGATGAAAAAGAAGAAGGAAATGACGAAGAAGAAGAAAATCCAAAAGTTGAATATTTAGTATTGCTTCTTAGGTGTTTAATTTTGGATGGTGTTTACTTTGTTGTTCTACTTCTCAACAATATGTCTCAAGTGGTTGTTCTACTTTTCTTCGATTTATAACATAAAGTTTTGTTTTACGTTTTTGAAACTAAAGTTTTGTTTTACGTTTTTGAAACTTTTCTGCGCTGGCTAAATACCTAGTTTCACTTAGAAGCATAACTATATATCAGAGAACTTGAGAAGTCTTTCTTTTAATTTAACCGATGTGGAACAAAGAAAATATTTAATTAAATTTATTAAATACGAATAATTTAAAGAAATTCAGAATATAATGTATTTATTTATAACATTATTGGCATAAATTATATGAGAGAACCAAAAAAGGAAATTATTGAATTAGTTGGTTAAAAATTAATAATAAAATGGAAGAATGATGAGATTAAAGTAAATAAAAAATACTGAGAAAAATGTGGTGGTGCCACGTAAACCTTGGATATTTTATTTATCAATAAAAAATGAACGAAAGAAACCTCAAATGTTTCTCTTTTAATATATGAAAGAATTATGTTGTGTTACGGCGAGACCGAAGGCCGGTCGTGATTGTTCCTTCCATTTTTTTCATTGTTTTTTTTGTTTCGATTTCGTATTTTCTTGTTCACGTAACAAGTACCGGTTATGTGATGAGTTTTCACAATCAATCTCTTTCTTTGAACAGGTTCATTTTGTTTGATGATTGGTGGTTTCTCCTTACCGTCATCAGCGGCTATTGTCCGGTAAGTTCCGGTGTTATGTCTCCGTTGGTAATCTCCAGTGGATCTTATATTATGTCTTTGCAAAATTTGGAACACACCTTGATGGTTTAGTTCTGGAATCAACATTTACTACTTACCATCTTATGGTTCAAGTACGTAATCTGGAATTTTGATCCGGGGATTGGAGAAATAAGGATCAATGGTCGGCGGTTCTGGGATCTAACTTTGATTTTCTTCGATGATTTTACTCTGAGAGAAACGGCATTACCATGGAAACCGTTTTGGAAGCGACAAGGGTTTGGAGCAGAATTATCCTTGTTGTATGGCGACATTCGTACAGTCGTTGAAAATTGGAAGTCTCAAAGCTTATTTTCTTCGAAAGAATCAGAAAATTGGGTTCTTATTCGAAGAACACTTTTAGCTCCTAATTGGGAATTGATCAATGTAATACAACATGAGAAATGATGGACATCAGCCAAAGTTGAAGATCACATCAGATTAAATACAAATTTGAGGAAGGAAAGAGTGGACACTCTATTAGCGAGTAAACTTTCTCGAAGAAAAAATCGTCAATATTCTCCTTTGTTGTTTTATTGTATTGTGTTTTTTTTAAATGTATTTCTTATGTATGATGAATTTTATATAAATAAAGATAGTTGACAAAAAAAAAGAAAATAATTATGTTGTGTTCTTATATATATTTACTAGAGATAATGATCTCTTTTTATAAGGAGAATACAAAACTAATAACTTATATGATTACAAAATGATGTAACTTGTATGAAATATTTGTGATAGATTTTACTTTATAAGACATTCATTAATTATTTCATAATGCTCCTTCTTAGATGTCTATGATTTATGTGTTTTTTTTGCTGTTTCATTAAAAATCTAATTAAGAAAACCCAACAATGGGGCAAAAACATGATAAGAAAAAAAAGAGTATAACCACGCATATCGCTCTCCGTGGATGCATCATTTTCTAAAATATTCCAATCAACGCACTCCAATTATATGTAATATATTTCTAAATATTATGGTAGAATGAGCTTTATATAACAAATATGTAGGATCATCACAAGATCTTATTTGCTGGACCCATATTTTGTGTTTTTGTTGTTGATCATGAATGTGCTTTATATTATATCACAACTATGCATCGAGTTTTCATTAGAGACCATGCATATTTTAACTTAGAAAGGTTCTTTATTGATGTGGATAGATTTCTGAAATCAGTTCCGTTGAGATCTAGTGTATCTAGTTATCGAAGATTTTTCTAGAAACTACAAATTTTTTTTATTGAATCTACAAATTAAATATGAATATAATAAAATTCTCTTATATTACGTGATAAATTACATTTAAGTCATTTTATGTTATACAGTATTTTATAGTTTAGTTACTTTTTGTTGCTTAATAATTTGTTTTTTCTAAATATTTTTAAATTTTGTGATACTACTAGCCGTTAATATCTAGATATAAGATATACTATTATATCACAACAATATTGGTGACTATAACACGAATATATATAGTTTGGATCATATTTATTACATGAAGACCATATTAGTAGTAGGATCAACACAATATACGAAACATCTTTTTAGGCAATTTTTGAAAAAAACCAACACATAAAAGGACATATAAACTCAATCTATACAATTCAAGTTACATGGATAAATTGACACTACTAAAGTAGAAATAGAACATACCCAGTAAGAAATAAGATACAACCTTTACATTCGGTGCAATATTTTTAGAGCAAAAACGGTGCGTTTTGGTGAGAGGGAGATTTTGAAGGCGATAGGGTTTTGAGGTTTCGTTTTTCTCACGGTAGGCGCCGCCGTTGTTCATCAGCCTCCGATGGAAGAGGGGTTTTCGACGGGGAACCCAGTGGGTTCTCCACCAAGTCCAGCTGCAACAGATCCATCTATCACTTGGGCGAACGTTGTTCAGCAAAAGAAATCGCTCACGAAATATGATCTCTCTGTTTTGGTAAAGGATTGACACGAATCACTTCTGGTCCCTAAAGAAGTTTTCGAAGATGCCTCTCCCCTCTGGGAGGATTTCGTTATTGGAAGATTTTTAGCAACAGCTCCTCATGTTGCAAAGGTGCACGCGATTGTCAACAAAATATGGGCTTTGGGAGATAAGTCACAAATGATAGAAGTCTTTGTCATCAACTCAACAATAATGAAGTTTCGGGTATCAAATCCCGTCACACGGAGTCAAATATTAAGGAGGGGAATGTGGAACTTGGCAAAGATACCAGTGGTGTTGTCTAAGTGGTCTCCGATGGAGGAAGAATCCTCGCTGGAAGTCAAAAAAGTTCCGTTATGGGTACACTTGAGAAACGTCCCCTTGGATATGTTCTCTTGGAAAGGACTGAGCTTTATCACAAGTGCAGTTGGAGAACCAGTAAGATTGCATCCCGAAACAGCGCAATGCTTGGACTTCAAGTTGGCAAAAGTGTTTGTAAAGGCTGATTTCTCCAAAGATTTACCAAAAATATGAAGTTTACTTCCCCAACTGGCAAAGAATCCGTGGTCGAATTTATTTACCCCTGGCTGCCAACACGGTGTTCTACATGTGAAAAATGGGGCATCTAGCTAAGGCATGTTTGATCAACAAGGCTGAAGCAACCTCATCTCCTTCAAAAAACACTGGTCCCGTGGAAGTAATTACAGAGGTGGCTGATAAAACTGAGCTCCAAGAACCGATGCAGGAGAACCTGAAGCCGATTGTGGAGATTGTGGAGGCTCTAGAAGAGGGTGAATGGACAAGGGTCTCCCCCGCCAAAGCAGGCCGTAGCCTGGCCGACTAGGAAGAATTTGGATGGTATGGAGTCCAAAGGTGAGAGTTACACCATTCTTCAAAAGTGGACAGATGATAACGTGCTCGATTTTACTGGATGGAGAGGAGAATGAATTCTTCTGTTCTTTCGTTTATGCTTCGAACTTTGCGGAGGAACGCAAGGAATTATGGGAGGACCTAAAAAATCATCAGAACTCACCTTTGATTCGAGATCACCCCTGGCTGATATTCGGTGATTTTAATGAGATACTAGATGTTGAAGAGCACTGGTTACCCACAACAATCGACTATACATCCAAGTATGCGAGACTTTCAAGAAGTGATGCGCTACAACTCTTTAGAGGATATGACTACGCATGGCCCGACATTTACTTGGGGTAATAAGCGCGAAGAAGGTCTGGTCTGCAAAAAGCTTGATAGAGTTCTAATGAGATCTACTTGGTATATGAAATGTCCACAATCCTATTGCGTGTTTGAAGTTGGGGGATGTTCAGACCATATGCGATGCCGAATCCAAATCAATGCTGAAGCCGTCAAGAAAAGGAGACCGTTCAAATTTACAAATGCTTTGGTAAATACTGTTGGGCTTTTACCATTGATGGAGACGAAATGGAGTGAAGCCCATGAGCTATTTGTTTCGACATCTGCAATATTTAGGTTCTCGAAGAAACTAAAAGTTCTTAAGCCAGATCTGCGAAAGCTAAGCAAGGATCAACTCGGAGAGTTGTCGAAAAAAGCAAAGCTAGCGTATACAGACCTATGTAAATGTCAAGAGAGAACCTTATTGAACCCCTCACGGGGGGAGATGGAGGCTGAAACTAGAGCATTCTCTAGGTGGAGTAGAATAGCTGAACTAGAGGAGAGATTCCTGAGCCAAAAAGCAAAAATTCATTGGCTGAAAATAGGAGATGGGAATAATCGATACTATCACCAAGCTGTATGGACGCGAGCAATAAGAAATTCAATTCGGGAGTTACGCTCACTACTGCAATTTCAGTGCTAAATCGGATGATGCCTTGCTCAGTAGAGAGGTAAATGAAAAGGAGATCAAGGATGTGTTTTTTGCGATGGGTGGTAATAAATCTCCTGGGCCGGATGGATACACAGCTGAATTCTTTAAGGAGGCTTGGTCAGTATTGGGCAAGGATTTTGTTGTCGCAGTTCGGTCCTTCTTTGCTAAGGGTTTCTTGCCAACAGGTATCAATTCAACTATATTGGCTCTTATTCCCAAGAAATCAGACTCTAGAGCAATGAAGGATTACCGGGCAATTTCGTGTTGTAATGTCATCTATAAAGTCATCTCAAAGATCCTGGCAAATCGACTCAAACTGGTCCTTCCATAGTTCATCGCATCCAACCAGTCAGCCTTTGTAAAAGACCATCTGTTAATGGAAACTGTCCTTCTTGCTTCGGAGTTAGTGAAGAACTACCATCAAGACACGATTTCCCCACGATGCGCGCTAAAAATTGATATCTCCAAAGCGTTTGATTCGGTAAGATGAGATTTTCTGCTCGCAACTCTCTCGGCTATGAATTTTCCAGATAAGTTTATACATTGGATAAGACTGTGCATCACGACAGCCTCATTCTCTGTTCAAGTGAATGGTGAGCTAGCGGGATATTTCACAAGTAAAAGGGGACTTCGTCAGGGTTGCGCACTCTCACCTTATCTAGTTGTGATATGTATGAATGTGCTCTCAGCCTTGTTGGATAAGGCGACTCAAGAGGGGAAAATTGGCTATCATCCATCCTGCCAAGCACTCAAACTCACACATATATGCTTTGCCGACGACTTGCTCGTGTTTGCTGATGGAAAGAAAGACTCGGTAGAAGGGATCCTTTATATATCATGGTTTTTACCCTGTTTAGGCCATGATATAAGTCTTTTTTATAGAGTCTTTCTAGTGTTTTGTAGTCTTTTAGAGTCTTTTACAGGTTATAGCACGTTTGGAGCATTATTGGAATTATTGGAGCTTTCTGGAGCATTAAGGAGCAAAGGCTGAAATTCGTGTTGCTGAGTACCTGATTTCACGACAAGCATCGATCGATACCCCCTGGTATCGATCGATACTCATCGCAGCAAGACACGATCCGCGAGTTTTCCAAGACTTGAAGAATTGTAAAAGTGCCCATAAGTCTTTAATAATTACAAGAAGACCCCAACTCGTGATTTAGGTTATTTATAAGGATTTTTACAGCCACTTTTAGGCTATGCTTTGTTTTTGTATGCTTTATCTCTGGGTTTGATTTTACTTTGGTTTGAGAGAGACAAGTCTGAATCTCCCTTCGTCCGAGATCAGATCTCAAAACCTTTGTTACTATTTTATTGATGATTTATTCAAACATGTTGATTGTTTCATTCTCCATGTCTGAGTAGATCCACTTTAGATTCAGGGTTCTCATAAGGGTTTTCTTTGAATGCTAGGTTAATTATCTGTTTAGGATTCACCATCTGAATTAGTTCTTCGCTTAGGTTGTGTTCAAAGCTAATTCTAGGTTGACGAATCTGGAACTTAGATCTTAGGATAATTGATTAGGCATGACAGTGTGATTAATTACCTGATAGAACCTAGGTGAGCAAATTGATTATTCGCAAAGAGATTTGGTTTAATTGATTTGTGAACATATCAAACATGAACTTTAAAGCTGATTTAGACTTTAGGATTCGCAAAGAGATTTGGAATTCCTAGGATTTAGATTTAGATAATTCTCGCAACGACAGTTGGTTAATTATACCTTAGTGATTTGAGTTCAAGAACTGCGCTAAATCTGAATCATGCTAGTTAGTTTATCTGCATTCATTGATTTCCTGAGAAAAACCCTGAGCCTATATTTTCCCAATTGAATTACAACTCTTTTAATTTCTGCATTGCTTTTAATTACATATGTTTGGCTTAGCTTAATTCGATACTATACAATCTATTACGCGTTTCTCTGAGTCTTTTGTGGTTCGACCCCTAGCTATATTACAACAACTGCTTTAGTACTGTTAGGGTATTAATTTGAGCATATCAATCCTGCAGGTTTTCGAGGTTTTTGAACAGCGTTCTGGGTTGGCTATCAGCCTTGAAAAGTCAACTCTATATATGGCTGGAGTCCTAGAAGAGAATCGAGATGCGATCCTTGCTCAATTTCCCTTCGATTCGGGTACCCTGCCAGTCCAATATCTAGGACTACCTCTTTTGACCAAACGCATGACGGTCAATGACTACTCTCCGCTCTTAGAGAAAATCCGAGGAAAAATAAGCAGCTGGACAGCACGACACCTTTCCTTCGCCGGTCGACTTCAATTAATTGGCTCCGTCATTTATAGCTTAACGAACTTCTGGATATCTGCATTTCGGTTACCGAAAGCTTGTCTGTCAGCCATCGACAATCTCTGTTCTGTTTTCCTATGGTCGGGTCCGGACTTAAACACTAAAAAATCAAAAATTGCATGGTCTGAAGTGTGTAAACCCAAGGAAGAAGGTGGTTTGGGGTTAAAACCGCTAAGGGAGGCAAATCAAGTCAGCTGCTTGAAACTAGTATGGCGAATAATGTCTGCTCACACTTCGTTATGGGTTAATTGGATTCGAAAGTATTTAATCCGGAAGGGCTCCTTCTGGACTATTAAAAGCTCTTCGACGTTGGGCTCGTGGATGTGGCGAAAATTACTAAAATACAGAGACATGGCCAAGACCTTTGTGAAAATGGAGGTGCGAAATGGTGCTTACACTTCCTTTTGGCATGATTCATGGTCACATTTGGGCCGACTGGCCGATCTCTTGGGAGACCGAGGTAGCATAGACTTGGGGATTTCAAACTTCGCAACAGTGGAGCAGGTCTTGCTTTCGCACAGAAGGAGGAGACATAGGTCCGAATTCTGTAATCTCGTAGAAGATGTGATTGATGAACTAAGGAGAAGGGGTGAACTCGAGGGAGAGGATGTGGTTCTCTGGAGAAAAAGACGATAATTTCACGCCTCAATTCAGCTCAAAAAATACATGGCATCTCCTTAGAGAAGTGACGCCTATTAGAGATTGGTGGAAGGGTATCTGGTTTTCCTATGCTAATCCTAAGTACTCTTTCCACTCCTGGCTAGCGATTCACAATAGACTTTCAACAGGAGACCCTATGCTTCAATGGAACGGCTCGGCAAACGGCCGATGTGTCCTATGCCAACATGCCGATGAAACTCGCAGCCACATCTATTTTACATGCGTTTTCTCGGAGGAAATATGGTCTGCTTTAGTCCGTAATCTGTTATCATCACACTACACTGCTGACTGGGATCGAATAATTAAGCTTCTGGTTGATACCTCAAGGAGCAAAATCCATATGTTTCTCCTTAGGTATGCTTTTCAAATTTCTCTGCACTCCATTTGGAGAGAAAGGAACAACATGAGACACGGGGAACCACCAAGGCAAGCACATCAGCTCATAAAAATGATCGATAAGCAGATTCGAAATCGTTTAACATCAATTCGACAAATGGGGGATCCAAAATACGAAGCCGGGATGCAAACTTGGTTTGCTTCAAGATGACCTTCTTTTCTTACTCAAACTTCAGCATTAGTCACCATATCAGATTTTGCTACTAAATTTTGAAGCACTCTGATGTAAAAACGTTTTTTTTTGTTTGAATTAATTTTACATTCTCTTCAAAAAAAATAAGATACAAATACAAACATCCATAATTTTTTAGAAAGTGTAGAAGTTGAAACTTATCTTTGAAGCTTTATTTAGTTTATTTTACTAAATATTTAATCTATTTAATTAGATTAAAAATAATATTTTTATAGTAAGATATTTTTACTTAAGCTTACCTTCGGATGAGCTAACATAGATACTGTTCGGAAATGAAGAACTCTGGACAAGTCATCGGAGAAGTCGCTGGAGAAGTCGCCGGAGCATTCGACGGAAAATAGGTCGAAGAAAAGGTTGTATATGACGCTGAAGACGACATTGAAGACGAAGTTGTATGGAAGATTCAATTCGTTCTCAAGAATGAATTCACATCCCAATTCTCAAGAATATTGTATGGATTATTCAATTCGTTCTTTACAGTCACCTAAGCTGTCACTGCTCATTTCAGAAAAAAGAAAAAAAAAATTCTTCAAGGGTTTCCAAGGTCTGAGAAAGGAGACTCTTCTGATTCTTTTTTTTTTTTTGCGACAATTATTTGCTTATTTATTTTTTATTAAGTTTTAAAACAATTACCTAAAGCCCTAGATGGACATAAGCGGAAATTAAAATACTAAACATTATAATAACATAATATTTTCCTTAATAAAAAACGAAAATATCTGATCCACCGTTCTCTTCAGTGTCTAAAACATCTTTTGAGGCAAATTTTGAAAAAAACGGCCAATTCATGCCCGAACTATTCCAAATGGTGCGGATTAGTATCTGAGAATTTCAAGTGTCCAATTTCATACATATACTCTTCAAAATTTGAATATACATACATGTACTAATTTCATTTTGACCAAAACCAACTTTGACTCACAATCCGTTAGTCAATCCCGTTAAATCGTTAACGACGATGACTAGGATGCCATGTGTCACAATCGATAATTGCAAAACGTTAAGTTTTGTTTTTTAATTAAAAAAATACCTTATCAAAGGTTCAAGAGAATCGAACCATGGTCCACGCTAGGGAATGGTTTAATAATACTACTACACCACATGTGTTTTTTGGAATTAATCATACCATAAAATATTTATAGCATCTTTATTTAATCTCTGCACCGTCAATGCCTCTATCACCTCCAACTTAAGCACGACGTCCATAGACAAAATCGATCAGGTGGCGAGATGGGTCATCACCACCGTCATCTCCGCTTCCATGGAGAAAATCGATTAGACGAAATCCGGCGTGCCATCACTCGGCTGAAGAATCTCAGAAAAATATATCGATTTAGGGGAAAAATCAAAAATCGGGATGTTCATCTATGGGTTCATAATTAATTATCTTTTGATTGGAGGACGAAAAGAGCTCCGACGTCGGAATCTAGCCAGGTTGAAGGAAACATGTCAGATCTTGAAGGATCCGCCATTGATGATATGGTCGGTGGAGGAATCGTCAAATCTCAAGATAAAGAAGCAGAAGATGGGAAATATCGAATGTCATACACAATTTGTATTGCAAAAAAAAAAAAAATCTCTAGTAATCGATCAATAGCTCAGTTCTATGATTTCAATTTCAACATAATCAAAACAAAAAGCTAAAAAAGTATGTGGATCAGATGTGAGCGTGGAGAAGATAATCCTTCTTTATAAGCTTTCGATTTTGGAATGTCCATGAAACACCCCGTCCCGGCCTTCCTAGGCCGCGGACGATGCGTTCCCAGTTCGGGCCGTCACCTGGCCGAACCGCCTGATTTTTATCCATTTCTAAACCAGATATCTCCTTAGGAGGTTTTCTTACAAATCTATCTTACGACTATCCCTTAGCCGTTTTAAGCCTAGATCTGTTTTAACCTCTTATTAATACGCAGCGAAATTCTTTCTATATAAACCTTTCTTTTCTTTCCCCTTGATTCCATTTCTATCGAGTACTTGGCCGGTCCGATTATATTTGCCTTACGGAAAAGCGCCCATACACTTCCTCCCTGGCTTGTAGATTAACCTTGCCTTAGAAAAGTTCCCATAAACTTCCTCCCTGGCTTGTAGATTAACCTTGCCTTAGAAAAGTTCCCATAAACTTCCCTTCGGCTTGCCTTCGGAAAGTTCCCATAAACCTCCGTTCGGCTTATAGATTAATCTTTGACCCGGTCCAAGTATTGCATCCTAAGGCAATACCTTTCCTAGACTTAACCATCTAGTAATACGCTAGTCACTATCCATTTGTTCCAAGGTAGTGAACTTACCCGTATCCAATTCGTTTGCTCCCTGAACTGCATTCTGGTTGTAGTCCGAAAAGAACGCTTGTCCACCTTGACCGCATCCCTTGTCGGATCCCATCCGATCCGTTTACCCGAATCGATAATGAACCCTCCCCTTCGGTACTTAGTCATTCAACCAACCATCCCCACATGGCTAAGTAACCGTTAGAGAGCCCTTTAATCTGGCCCGACAATCCGCGCATATCC
>PKML01043731.1:192487-216933 GCA_002933935.1 Eutrema yunnanense
GATGCGTTGTTTGGCCAAACAGGTACACGACCCTTCGGCTAAATAACCGCCCTCGCACACGCGGTGCGTGTGGTCACCTTCCCAGCCGATCAACTCACCAACTGCCCATGGCTAGCTAGCTTCCCAGTCGACCACCTGAGTTACCACTCGACCAGCTTGACCCAACACTACCTCACTCCCACCTAGCTCATTACTTAGTTGTCGGTCCTGCCAGCTGGGTCAGTACTCGATCAGCTTACCGAGCTAGGTTGAGCTGCCGGTCAGCTTGTCCAGCTGGTTCAGCTGGTAGCTCAGCTACTTCAGCTCGTCCAGCTAGTTTAGCTCGACTACTTCTTCCCAGTTTGCCCGGCTAAGTCATTTGGTCCGTTTCTCGGCCTTGACTAAGCCTTCTCTGATCCTTCTGGGCATTCCTTAACCCAAAACAAATCGGCCCGGTGTAACATCGCGGGATGGGGATGTTACTAGTCTCCCCCACTTAAATGGAATTCGTCCTCGAATTCGGTGGTGGGTAGCGTTCGCGGAACGCGGACGTTACAAGTCTCCCCCACTTAAATGGAATTCGTCCTCGAATTCGATGGTGGGTAGAATCTTGTTTCCCTTGACCTTGGTCCATCAAGACTTAATCGCATTACCGGATTCTAGTCTATCTTTGAACTCGATCTATCTTTTCGATCTTTGTCACTCTCGACTAGATCTTACCTGATCTTCGTCCTTCCCGGACTTGATCATGTTCTCCCGATCTTAACCAATTCCTGGCTAGATCCTTTCCCGGTCTTTGTCCTTCCTGGACTTGATCATAATTTCCTCAATCTTAGTCTCATACGAGCTAAGTTGGTTCCTTTTCTGTCGCAACACTGCCCGTAAATGATCCTGATGTGATTCCCGGTCTTTTAAGTAGACAAGTATATCATCTATGAAGATGATTACATACTCATCCAAACAATCACGGAATATCCCGTTCATCATTTTCATAAATGCCGCAGGTGCATTTGTTAAGCCAAACGGCATGACCACAAATTCTAAAGTGGCCGTACTAGTTCGGAAGGCCATTTTCCGCACATCCGAAGGCTCTATGGGAATCTGGTGATATCTCGAAGCCAAGTCCACTTTCGAGAACCAGGTAGCTCCTTTTAGGCTAATCTAGCAATTCATCTATCCGGGGTAAAGGGTACTTGTTTTTAACAGTCACCCAGTTTAATCCCCGATAGTCGATTCACAGCCTAAAGCTCCCGTCCTTCTTTTTGACAAACAAAACCGGTGCACCCCAAGGTGAACTACTCGGCTTGAAAAATCTCTTTTCCAACAGTTCCTCCAACTGTTTCTTTAGCTCGGCCATTTCTGCCGGAGCCATCCGATATGGTGCTTTTGAGAGTGAGGCTGTCCCGGGTACGAGTTCTATTGTGAACGGATCTGACCTATCAGGTGATAATCTTGTCAAGGCCTGGACACGTCCGCAAATTCTCTTACCACCGGGATGTCCTCTATCTCGGCACTCTCCCCCACTTCTGCCGTGGTGATTGTGGCTAGGTAAGCCTCACAGCCTTTCTCAAGCATCTTTCCAACTTGGATTGCCGAGACCACCAAGCTCCCCGAGGTCGGTCGAATCTCTTGGAATTCCAACGTCTCCTCGTCCCGCTCAAACCGCACTCTTCCCCGATGACAGTCTAGCGTTGATTTATATTTCCTAACCAATCCATTTTCCTAGTCACTCCATTCTCAAAATCACTTCATGATTCTTGAGTTGGACTATGACTAAATCGACTGGTAGGCTTAATCCTCCAATCGTAGCCTACGTCTGACTAGATTGCCCGATTTTTGATCTAACTCCAAGTAGATCTTATTCCGATTATGCTTTTGATCTTATGACTTTTGTGAGCAATGTCTTGGTTCACGGGAACACTTTGGCGAACATTTTTCATTCCCAAACATGTTTCCCGGTTTCACCTCAATTCCCCTCTAGTCGGAATACTTAGCATAATTTGATCTTTATTCCCTTGATCCATCTCTGAATCCTTAATTATGCTTCTACCTTTCGACTCTAATGAGCAATCTTTTGGTTCACAGACAAACTTTGGCACACTTTCCCGTTCCCAAATGTGTTTGCTGGTCTCGCCTCAATCCGCATCTAGTCTGGGTACTTTGCATAATTAATCCCAATCGTAGTCCAATCCTGACTAGATTGCCCGATCATAGTCAATCCCGACTTGATCCTAATCCGACTTTGGTCCATTTAGCACTCGATCGAATTCCCCCAATCTTAGTCTTCCCGCTAAGTTGGATTCCCAATCATAGTCTATTCTCGACTAGATTACCCTTTCCATGATCTTGGTCAAACTCCGAATATATCATATTCCCCCAATCTTAGTCTTTCCGCTAAGTTGGATTCCCAATCATAGTCTCTTCTCGACTAGATTGTCCGATCTTGGTCTAATTCCGAATAGATCGCCTTTCCCCAGATCTTGGTCCATTTCCGGACTTGATCATATTTTTATTATGCTTTAATCTTCTGACATTTATGAGCAATCTCTCGGTTAACGGACACACTTTGGCGAACGCTTTCTCGTTCCCAAACATGTTTGCCGGTCTTACCTCAACTCCCATCTAGTCATGATACTTAGCATAATTCCTTTGGTCCATCTCCGGATCCTTATTTATTGAACTCGATCCTTGTACTAGTCACGCATACCCATCTTTGTTACCGGTAAGAATATCTTGGCCCATAGATTTGCCTTAGCAAACCTTTTTCCCTGCTTCCTAAGCGCTTATCTTTCTTGCCTCAATCTTCCGTTCAGCCAGCTTTGCTACCGTGATCTAGTTACATAGGTCTTTGGTTCATTCTCGACCATTCGTGGTCCCTTTTAACGGTTACTACCGTTTCCAAGTTCTGATCACAGTCTTGCCGACTTGACCAAACTTTCCCCCTGTCCATCCGACCGGTGCATAATCTGTTCCCATGCTTACCGATCACATTTGTCACTCTTGACTATGATCCGGTCTCGCTTAAACAGATTATTTGATAACTATATCTCGGGACCGGAACGTTACAATTTCTCCCCCACTTAAATCGAATTCGTCCTCGAATTCGGTAGTAAGTAGAATCTTGTTTCGGTCCCTTCGCCCCTTACCGTTTCCCACTCCGATTAGGCTAGATCGCATACACCTTTTTCATTTTGTGGTTCTTGCCATTGGGTAGTAATTCTTGGCTCAGCTGATACGCCTTGGTAAACTTTCCCGTTTCCAAGTACATATCCCATCTTGCCTCAACCCCCATTTGGCTCACCAACGATAACATTTTTGGTTTACCGATTAAGTCTTTCGAGTGATTTTAGCTTGGACTTATACTTGTCCTTTGCTATTCAAAATCCCAGATCGCGGTTACAACTTGACCCCGATCCTACTCATGACTTTTACCCATCATTCATAGCAGCTAACACGTTCGAGAAGTGTCTTGATCATTGAGCGAGGCTTGGCGAGAACACTAGACTCCCAAGTACCCGTCTCAAACAATCTCAACTTTTGAACCGTATTTTTCGCCCATGTTATGATCGAGTTTTAGTCATTACTGCTTTCCCGACTATTCTTGTAGTCAGTTGCGGAGCACGTATCCGCTTTACTGAGCATCTATCCTTCCCATGGATCAAGCATGCTCTGATACCAACTTGAAACACCCCGTCCCGGCCTTCCTATGCCGCGGACGATGCGTTCCCAGTTCGGGCCGTCACCTGGCCGAACCGCCTGGTTTTTATCCATTTCTAAACCAGATATCTCCTTAGGAGGTTTTCTTACAAATCTATCTTACGACTATCCCTTAGCCGTTTTAAGCCTAGATCTGTTTTAACCTCTTATTAATACGCAGCGGAATTCTTTCTATCTAAACCTTTCTTTTCTTTCCCCTTGATTCTATTTCTATCGAGTACTTGGCCGGTCCGATTATATTTGCCTTACGGAAAAGCGCCCATACACTTCCTCCCTGGCTTGTAGATTAAGGCAATACCTTTCCTAGACTTAACCATCTAGTAATACGCTAGTCACTATCCGTTTGCTCCCTGAACTGCATTCTGGTTGTAGTCCGAAAAGAACGCTTGTCCACCTTGACCGCATCCCTTGTCGGATCCCATCCGATCCGTTTACCCGAATCGATAATGAACCCTCCCCTTCGGTACTTAGTCATTCAACCAACCATCCCCACATGGCTAAGTAACCGTTAGAGAGCCCTTTAATCTGGCCCGACAATCCGCGCATATCCATTCCCGGCTTATGCACCCTTTGCCGTGACCAGTCTCTACCCTCGGCTGGGCCGCCGAGTTCCTCCTGTTTCCCCGAACCGGCCGCCAGATTTCCAATCTCGGTCAGTCCGTCATTCCCGTGGATCACATCCGGATCCGTAATCCGTTGATCGCACCTTTTCACTTCGCACCTTTTCACTTCGCACCTTTTCGCTTCGCACCTTTTCGCTTTTCCGGTGGTGCATGTCTTAGGCGAGTCCCTCTCTTTCTTGCCGAGAGTCCCTCCCTTGCTTGATCTTCCTGATCAACCTAGGACCTCTCGGCTAACTTTCTTTCTCTCTTCGGGAATGCCTTAGTCTCTCGGCTAAGAATCCCTTTTTCTTCGAGATTGCCTTAGTCTCTTGGCAATCTCCCCTTTTTTGTGTGTGTAGATTCGTGGTGTGTTGGTGTGTCCTTCCCTCTATCACCCCTCCTCCTTATATAGGATCTGGATGGGTGTCTTCTACCAAGGGTCACACCTTCTGGTCGAACGGATGCGTTGTTTGGCCAAACGGGTGTGTTGTTTGGCCAAACAGATGCGTTGTTTGGCCAAACAGGTACACGACCCTTCGGCTAAATAACCGCCCTCGCACACGCGGTGCGTGTGGTCACCTTCCCAGCCGATCAACTCACCAACTGCCCATGGCTAGCTAGCTTCCCAGTCGACCACCTGAGTTACCACTCGACCAGCTTGACCCAACACTACCTCACTCCCACCTAGCTCATTACTTAGTTGTCGGTCCTGCCAGCTGGGTCAGTACTCGATCAGCTTACCGAGCTAGGTTGAGCTGCCGGTCAGCTTGTCCAGCTGGTTCAGCTGGTAGCTCAGCTACTTCAGCTCGTCCAGCTAGTTTAGCTCGACTACTTCTTCCCAGTTTGCCCGGCTAAGTCATTTGGTCCGTTTCTCGGCCTTGACTAAGCCTTCTCTGATCCTTCTGGGCATTCCTTAACCCAAAACAAATCGGCCCGGTGTAACATCGCGGGATGGGGATGTTACAAGTCTCCCCCACTTAAATGGAATTCGTCCTCGAATTCGGTGGTGGGTAGCGTTCGCGGAACGCGGACGTTACAGTCCATATAAACAATATTGGTGTTTATAGTCATAATAAAACTTATCGAGCTAAGTTGGTAGAAGACAATGCTTTAAATTTGGGGGTTGTGGGTTCAGGTCTCATAGATGATGTTATTTTTTTTTTTAATCTAAAAAACGATGACGTTTTGAAAAAACGTTCCAACAGGACACACGTGGCATCCGATTCATCACCGTTAATAATTTAACGGGATTGACTAACAGATTATGAGTCAAAGTTGGTTTTGGCCAAAATGAAATTAGTACAGGTATGTATATTCAAATTTTGAAGAGTATTGATATGAAATTGGACACTTGAAATTCTCAGGTACTAATCCGAACCATTTGGAATAGTTCGGGCATGAATTGGCCGTTTTCCCCCTATATATATATATATAGAAATTATGACGTAAAGAATACTTTTTAACCCAAATTTAGTGAAAATTTGAAAGTGGTATTTCAGTGAAATTTTTTTTTTACTTTACTGAGTTTAGTTAAGCCTTACTTGACATTCATATACATATGTGTGATTATATCACGTTGGGTTAGATTATTTTGATTACACACATTTTTTTTGTACTCATTTAAGTAGAGCTCTAACATCATATATCTTTCTGAAATTTTATGGAAACATCGTGGTCGAACAAACCATATATCTTTCTGGAATGATTGTGTTAAAATAACAACATGTTAAATTTTTATTTCACATACAAAATTCTCAATGACACCCACAATTTTCTTAATCTAAAACATTTGTTTAAGAAGAAGCATTTTTGAGCTTTCAATGACTCTTAAGTGGTAGCTATCTGTGAATCATAATTCAAAATTTGGCATCATCTAATATACAAGTTTTCTATCATTATGGCCAATTCATGCGTTTATATGTTCTTGAATGCAACAAGTATGTATTCTACTACACAGTTGAAACATTTCTTAGTCAAAATATCAGTTTATTGACTAAAATAACGATAAAAATAAAATAATAAAATGTCCCCATTCTTCTTTCAAATTCATCTGCACCATCGAGATATCCATCAAAAATAAAACTATTAAACTCTAAAAACTGGGAGCATCGTCCAATATATTGTTTTTGAAATTCTCAAACCTCATTTATAGTAGCTTAATTATTGATCACTTTTTCCTTATACAATTAGATTTCAATGCAATAACAACATTCAAAAATCAAACATTACAAAATAAATTACCATAAAACAATGCTCATATGACCTTCCTCCATGATATAAACGTTGTCCTACCAAAATTTAAAACGTTGGGTAAAGCTTAAATGACACAATACAATAAAATTTAAAAAAGTGGTAGAAGATTTTAGGGATAAGACGGAAACACAACACGGCACAATGGATAAATCTCATTATTCCTAAGCCACTTATATGCACATGTGCGATAAAAACATGTGCATACATGGTCATTCGACCCGCCGTCACATCTCATCTAATCCAGAGCTTATCTATGCATATCACACAATAGTCTTCATTCACAACAACCACCAACTCAAATATTTCTCGTATTTGAAAAGCAATCTATTAAAAACACTTGTTCACTTTGTTTTTTGCAAGACATTAGAAATATAATGTAAAAATAAGAAATATTATGATATAAGATAGTGTATCATAGAAAAACCATTAAATGCATTCATTAATTGCATTTAGTACTAAACACTTGTTCACGTTGTTTTTTTTTGCAAAACCAGCATGATGATGTGTTATCCACCACCTACCATTTTGTCTTAAGTTTATATTTCACATATGGGAGGACATGTTTGTCATAACGTAAATGTCTCTCTCTTGTACGGGATAAAACCAAAATTCATTAGTACTTCCTTCATTCGTAAAAAAATGGTATATATCTCGTAATCTCATGTTTGTTTTAAGTAGTTTAAAATATTTAAAATGAAGACAAAGATAACAAAAGATTTTTATCTAAAAGAACTAAATGAATCTAGAGGTCGTTATGGCATTTATCCTATTTAAATATCAAAAAGTGGATTTGTGATTTTTATTTTGGCATTTGATGATGATGGATTTTCTCTTATGTGATATGTTTCTTATCTTCAAGTTGTGTTTTAGATGGGGTTCTACTAAATGAGATTAAACATGAAGCGGCTGAGCATTTTCATAATTTTCTCCAAGCGGAACCATCAGACTTTGAAGAAATGTCGTTGGATTATTTGTTGGATCTATTACAATATCGATGTACACCGGAGAGCTGCAGTGCTCTCGTGTCGCCGGTTACGGGAGAAGAAATTCAGAAAGCTCTATATTCAATGTCGTCAAACAAAGCATGGTTTCACAAAAGAATTTTATATTGTTGCGTGGGGAATTGTTGGCAAAGATTTCATCGATGCGGTTAAGTCTTTCTTCATCTATGGTTTATGTCCAAGTTGGTTAATGCTACGTTGTTTTCCCTTATTCCAAAGAGATTGGATGGGTCATGTGTCACAATGAAAGACTATAGACCGGTGGCTTGGTGAAACATGATCTATAAGGTCATATCTAAGATTATAGCGAATCGGCTTAAGATCACGCTTCCAGACTTCATAGAACCAAACCAGAGTGCTTTTTATAAAGGGCCGACATCTCTTGGAAAATGTCTTGTTAGCGACTGAACTCGTAAAATATTATCATAAGGAATCAAATTCTCCTCGCAATGCCATCAAGTTTGATATATCAAAAGATTTTGGCACGGTTCAATGGTGTTTCATCGTTGGGATATTTAGTGCATATTTTCGGCTTCTTTATCAATATTCGTGAATGGAGAATTAGAAGGTTTCTTTCTCAGTAATCGGGGGATCCGACAAGGTTGCTCCTTATCCCCGTACATTTTTGTCATTGTTCAAAAGGTCTTGTCTCCTCTCCTCAATAGAGCGGCAGAGAGTGGACGAACATGTGCACATCCATGGTGTAATCAGGTACGAGTCACTCATTTGAGCTTTGCTGATGACATTCGTGCCTTTACGAATGGCTCAGCCTCATCTATTTGGGAAGCTTTAGGGGTTTTCGACAAATTTACGAGAATATTAGGTCTTCATATCAATGCAACAAAATCGGTTTTATTTGTTGGAAGACAAGATCGCCAAGAGATTTATGGTGCGGCGGATGAGCTGGGTATCCCAATTGATACACTTCCGATATGTTATTTGGGGTTACCGTTAACCACAAAATCAATGACAAAGCATGATTATGCTCCTCTTATTGATAAGATCATCCTCTTATTGATAAGATCAGATCAAGAATGCTATCTTGGACGAGTAGACATCTCTCTTATGCAGGACGTCTATAGCTCATTGTCTCCGTTATTTCGAGTATAACCAATTTTTAGTGTTCGGTATTTCGCTTGCCTTCGCGTTGCTTTGATGAAATTGAGAAGCTATGCGGAGCCTTTCTCTGGTCAGAAAATCTGAATATAACGACGGGAGCTAGGATTTCATGGACCGATGTTTGTAAGCCAAAGGCTAAAGGAGGACATGGCATAAGACGGCTACATGATGTCTCTCGGGTTTTTGCTTTGAGCTTGATTTGGAGATTATTTTTTCTCTCTCTGGCTCCCTCTGGGTCGCTTGGACCAAACCAAATCTTATGAGGAATGTAAACTTATGTACAGTCCCAGACACACTAATACGAAATCTTAGGCTTGTTGCCTCAATTTTCATATAAGGAGTGGTGCGAGATGGATGTTATGTTTCCTTCTGGCATGACAATTGGCTACCTATGGGACGGATCATTGATATTATCGGGTCAGCAAGTCATCAAATATTTGGTATTCCTCTCTCTGCTACTGTTAGTGAGGTTGTGGGTCCAAATGGATGGCGAGTTCGTTGTACTCGACTCCATCAACTCAGGTCGTTGATTGCTCTAATTCAGTCCCAGCCATTCCCAAGCCTTGAAAACATAACATATTTCTATTTATGGCGACACCAGTCTGGCGTTTTCAGAGATCATATCTCGACACATAGCATATGGGATCAGCTTCGAACTCATTCTTTGCATGTTTTATGGTGGCGTGTTGTGTGGTTTTCTCAGGGAATTCCTCGTTGCAAATTTATTACTTGATTGGTTGTTCACAACAGACTCACCACCGGAGATCGTATGTGTCGATAGGGAATGACTCAGGCATGTGTGTTGTGTGGATAACCCGATGAAACTCGTGACCGTCTTTTCTTCGATTGCATGTATTCTTATATGATGTGGTGCGACGTTGCAGGGCGTTTACTTGGACAACGACAAGATCTGGATTGGGCTGAGACGCTATAGCAGCTACTCACCTTTCAAGGTGATCGAAATCACCAAATCCTCATACGACTATCCTTACAAGTCACGATATACTCGATTTGGAGAGAACAAAATTCAGGTATCCCTCACAAAGGTTACAACACTTTGAATCAAATGACCTGAGTCATTGACAAGGTGATAAAGAACATAATCGCTTTTCTTGATTACACTACTATCATTTGACTTCAAAATCTGCTTCAGAGTTGGTTTGCGGTATCCCCTCGTTAAGACATATAAAAGCCACTAAGGCCCTGTTATCTATCTTTTTCTCTGTTTTTTGGGATCTGTTTTTGCTCATTTCAAATTTGTTACGAACCACATTGTCAATATTTTTAGAGAGATCAATAAATTTAACATTCAATCAAAAACAAAAAAAAAAATCTCTTTGTTTACAAAGTATTTCATCTAGATTTATATTGCACCTAAGCGATTTTTTTTTATTTAGCTCAACAGTTAATATAGACAAATTTGAACATTTTATCCACTATCTAAAGTTAAATTGTAATGAATTCTTCAAAATGCTTTAAAACACTTTCAAATTCAATTACATTAAAAACAAATAGAAAACATCAATATGGATATTAGACATTCATAACTCATAGCATTTGTAAACTATTCTTTACTGGATCTCATCCCATCTATATGTTTTCTAAATTGGATTTTTTAATGGATCTGATCTCATCTATATGTTTTCTAAATTGGATTCTTTTATAGACCTCATTTATCGATGATGTTGGATTTTCTCTCAAGCAATTTTTCTCTTATCTTTATGTTGGTTTTTTTAGTTGGGGCTCAATTAAATGAGAAAACTCTATTTGTATACACAATAGTTCATCTAGATTGATATTGCACCTTAGATGAATTGTTATTTAGCTTTATAGTTGATTAGGAAAATCTAAACATTTTATTTACTATCCAGCATTACATTGTAATAAATTTTCTTCTTTTCGATGTGGTAGTGATGATGTATCATGCACATCTACAAAAATATTCAAACATGACTTGTTTTGAAAATAAATAGAAAATTAAGTTATAACTTTTAAACATTTTGATACGCACAAAAATAAAATTTATGAAGAATGAAACACACTTCTACAAATAAAGCAATTAGATTTTCTTTGAATTAAATTCAAAAGATATGATCGGTGAAAATCGTGCTTAAACTTTATCATAATATTGATTGTCGGAATCAAAACATGCATAACAAAGCACATGAGCTTTCACGACTTTGATTCTTATAATAAACAAGCGCTAACAAAATGTGATATTAGTTTCATACCATCTAAACAATTGTAACATATATTTTCTTCCATAACTATCTATGTGGGTTTGATGAAACTATATATGTATTTCTCCAATCTTTATACGATACACTTCATACTTAGTTCTAATCTTTACATGATTCACTATATTATTCAATAATCCACCATAACGGAGAATGTAATAATCCACCATAACGGAGAATGTATGGTGTTGACTAATAGGTTATGGGATGTATGGAACATGTCAATAGATTATAGTGAATTATTTAGGTTCATCAAACCAATGAAGATAGTTGTATAAGAGGATACATGATCCATTTGCTTGGATGATAAGAAATTAATATCATATTTTGATAACGATTGATGTTGACAATCAAATAATTACGACCAAATGTAAGCACAATTTTTACTGATCATGTTTTTTTAATTAGATTCAGAGAGAATCTAAATTGTCATATTTGTAGAGATATTTTTAATTTTTCCTAAATTTTTTTATTCTACATAATACAATGTGTAATATATATATAACTTAAGATTCTATTTTTTACAGAGAAAGTTACATTTGGGGATTTTTGAAGTTGCGCATGATACGCCATCACCAACACATCGAAAAAAAAATATGTAGATGGGGTGAGATCCATTAAACAATCCATTTTAGAAATGCTAAATTATGAATCTATGATATTTTATGTTTATGTGTGTTATTAGATTTGAAATTGTCAATTTGTTTTTAATGTAATTGAATCAGAAAGTGTTTTAATAAATTTTCAAGAACTAATTACAATGTAATGTTTGATAGTGGATATATGTTCAAATTTTCCTATGTTACCGAGCTAAATAACAATCTCAGATTTTCAAAAAGATGTCTTGGAGTGCTAAAGAATACGAATAAAATTATCTTCATTAACATATCAATTTTTAAAAACAAAACCAAATACAAAGATTATGTTTAGTGTCTTGATATATTTTATCGTACATGACAGAACATGGATTTTAACCAGATGGTGTCAGTAAATTTTGGATCAGAAGATAAAAGAGACGCATGCTGAAACGCTTAGTGTTTTCTTATGATTCTTGTTCCTTTAGTTCATATAGAAATTAAAATTAAGTTTACTTTCATAACATATCTAATATATTCTCAAATTTACTTTAATAACAACATAGAAGATATTTACCTTAAACGAAAAATATTGAGTGAGAAAATCTCAAAAGAGATATGAACATGACTGTATATCAATTTTATATAGCAAAATAGCAACACATTAAATTATAATAATATCCCAAACAAGATTTGATGCTGAACCATACAAATAATTAAATTATATCAGTCATGGACATATTAATGCAAATTAGGAACCAAAAAACTCAAAAATGATTAAACATGGTTCCTTATGCGCATTAAGAACTTCAAAACAATAATGCAGTAGTTTCCATTCATAAACCAAACAAAGTTTGGTATTAAATTGTCAAATTTGGTTAATGCTTCTCTAATTTCCAAAAGTTACAAATTTTTATCTCAAACCATAACTTATGTCAACAAATTAAGTAGTTTAATGAATTATCTACAAATGAGTACAATTTCATAATCCTAACCATGAGTTAAGTGAAATTAAAAGTTGACATGTGGCAAGTTATCAAAATAAAAAATAATTTAACGTAAAAAGTAAAAGAAAGCCACAAAATTAGATCTAAAATTCCTAAATAAAACTAAAATCTCTAGAAAAAAGAGAGAGGCGATATTTTTCTCTCCCCAAATTGTTGCCTCCATTAAACAACAACACCAGTTCGGCCGATAGTTTTCCGGTCGGCGGCTATTTCATTTTTCGTTTTTCTTTTTACTTTCGTTTTTTCATCTTGATTCATTACATCTCTATCCTATTTCTTTAGAGATTCGTTCATGTTTTTTTGTCTCAGAGATTCCTTTGTGCGTCGGCCAGTCCTCGTCCAACCTGTCATCGAAATTATGTCTAGTGTGGTACTTTTATCTAGTATGTATGCGATTCTTTTGTTGTGTGGCAGAATAGATGAGTATTATGTGGATGTTAATGGGTGTCTCAACATATAGGGTATGGTGGTTGAGTTTGACCAAAACTCCTTAGTTATGGTGGTTGTGATAGTGACATCTAAAGAATATGCAATCGGATTTTGAGTTGAGTGGTTCATCAATTCAAAATCGAATATGTATCTTTTGGCTTTTCGATGTCTTTCAATACAAAATCAGATTTTAAATTTGATAATTACGTTCGCGTGGATCTGCGTTGATACTTGTCGGTTTGATTGTATAACATTGTCTTGTCTCTTAGTAGAGTGTCTTTCCGGTGATGTCACTATTTACGGTGGTTTGGTCGGCTTTTGTTTGTTGTTGGTCATAGTCTCCAAATCTGAGATCCCGAAATTTTGGTTTTGGTAACTGTGGCTTCACTTCCATGGAGTTAAGCCATCCATCATATGTTGACATCAATAATCAAAAGGAATAAACTTATCATTATCATCAACAGACAATGCAGTACTTTGACACAAAATCAACTTTCAAACTTCAAATAACCATTAGTTGAGACATCAGTGTCATCAGGTTTTGTCGGCTTTTGTTTGTTGTTGGTCATACTCTCCAAATCTGAGATCCCAAAATTTTGGTTTTGGTACATGTGGCTTCCATAGAGTTAAGTCGTCCATCATATGTTGACATCAATAATCAAAATGAAGAAAACTTATTATTATCATCAACAGACAATGCAGTATTTTGACACAAAATCAACTTTCAAACTTCAAAGAACCATTAGTTGAGACATCAGTGTCATCAAAAAAGGCCTTCGACAGACGCAAATATATACGAAGTCAAAGCGGAAGTAATATAAAGTCTACATTATTAACAGGACGCGAATACAGACTAATTGGTATCGTGTCAACTTTTCAAAATATGTAACGGATGCAAAAGATAAGAAACGATGTAGGTGTTCCAAGAAATAGTGAATATGAAGTTGCATCCTGATTCAGCTTCATATATACTGTTTTGATTCGTACTTTGTGCCGTAGAAGCTGCTGATTTTGATCCGGAGACAACCGCAAGGAGGCGACCACCGGATGCACATCTCCTCCGTTCTGGTTAGTCATCATAGCTCTGACCGATCGTGGAGAAAAAGCAAAGGAGAAAATAAGATATATGAGAGAAAGAAAAAAAAACCAAACGAAAAGATATTGTCAACAAAGATTTTGTACTGATTTTTTTAGAGATTTATCAATAAAAAGGATATATATTAATGAAAGATTTAGTGAATATGTGAATAATAGAAGAAGCCTTATTAATTAATATACAATTGTATGTTTAAATTTCCATAGTGCAAGTCTTTGTGGTATTGAAATGTTTTTCTTTTTTCGTCACATGCTTTTTCGGTTATACAATCAAAGTCTCCGTCACCTAGCAAATATATTTCTCTTAATCATACATGATAATTACTCATTTTGACATATGTAAAAAATCACACAACAATAATTATGTAAAAATAAAACAAAACAAAACAATTGTTTTATCATCTACTCCTCTCCTTCGTGACCAATTGCATTGATTCTATAGATTAGGGTTTTCAAGCTATTTTATCAAATTTTATAGGCCTACTTTTTTTCTTTTTAATTTAAGGGAGGATTACTATAATAACACAAATTTGTATGATTATTACTAGATTAGCTCTTATTTTATTTTAATTACTAGAATGTTTTATGTGCCTATTTTACCATTTTAAGCTTTGTTAGGAAAAACATAATTACATAAATTCCATTACTTTTTTTTCCATCTCAGCAAAAAAAATCAATATTTACGAAATTACCACACAAATTTCGCATAAAACCTATAATTTATTGTGAAAAAATTGTGACGGTAATGATGACAGATTTATCATTTTCTACAGATTTATTTAGGATGACAGACTTTTCTCATAGACTTATTTGAATGACAGATTAATTTTGATAAGTCTTTGTTATGACTCAGCAGATTTAATTTTGTTGGCAGTTTTTTTAAATGTGACCGACTTATTTCACAGACTTATTATGATGATACGACATATTTAATTTTTTGGCATAAATAATTTAATTTGACAGATTTATCTTACATACTTATTACAATGACAAATTTACAATACATATTTATTTTCTCTGGCAGACTAATATATTTATTTGGTAACAGATTTATATAAGACAATGTCTTTGACGACAGACTTATGATTAGTTTCATCCGACAAAACTTATTACTAGATTAGCATCACCTTCATAACATATATTTTTTACGTGGTGGCAGGTCTTATTATTTTATCCAATAATATTTGTTTGATGACAGTTTTTTTCTCTGTATGAGATGACAAACTTATCTCTTACTAGAATAGTTTTTTTTGTTCGTTTCTTTAACAATAGACTTTTGGTGTGGCAGACTTGTTTATGTATATTGTGGGAAACTTAACGCGACGTACTTATATTTTATTGGCAGATTTTAGCACTATGTTGTAATAGATTTATCTTCATAAAGCTTAAATTTGTTTTTCATAAAACATCAAAAAATTATAAAATATAATTAAATAGGAGGTTGATCGCTGTTATAGGCATTCATTATTGTGTTCGAGATGTCGTCCATGGTTACTTCAATAGCCACACCGCCATAGTTGGACCACCAATATGGACAGTGCCTATGGAACATATCTGATTTTTTAACTTCTCTTGATAATACGAAACCATGATATAGCTGACGAGACTTAAACCAATAAATTATGAAAAGAGAAAACTGATATCGAAACAACAATGTGACAATTTTCAAGAACAAAATGTTGATAATGGTTCGAATGGAGATATAAGCTCATGAGTGAAGAGAAGAGAAAAAAGCTTTGACTCTTCTTCGCACGATTTTGTTCCTTTTTTTTTTAGTCATTCTTCAAAATATTGTCTAAGTATTTTTATTTTGAGCCAAAGAGAGAACTTTCACTCATATGTCGTTGCACGAGATGATACATTTTTCAACTAAACAAATATCTTTTTGTCGACTTGACAAAACTTTTATTAAAATTGATTTGAGCACCCTAAACAAAACACCAAAGTCCCAATAACAAATAAATATTACATAGGAAACAAAACTTTTTAATTTGCTTTATGCTTGTTAGATGTTGGATTACATCCAAAAGAAAAAAGCTTAACATATGGATTTAAAAAAAAAGTGCACATATAAGAAACTGCAACATGAAAGTCACAAGCAATATACCAATACAAATAACAAATACCAAATCTTCTTCAGCCTCGTCGATACTAAGTGTTACTTATTAGTGTGCCAAATCTTCTATCAATTGGCTCGAGTCACACATTCACATTGTGTTTACCATTCTTTTCATCTCGGCTGATTTTGTGGGATCCAGTTCTTCAATTGCCATTAACGAAAATCTAATCGAGATTTAAAGCTAACAATATTTCTCTTCTTTGTCTCCAATTTCTTATGTCTCTTAGCTACCACCATTCATGATGCTTCGTTATTTTCATGATGCTTCTTTACATTGAAATCCAACTTTTGATATGAAGAAACCTCAAAATCTCATCTCTAATGCTATTTATGTTTCATTGATAAAACCTTATGAGAAGACCCACCAAAAGAGAGAAGAAGAGGGATTTACCTTACGATGGTGAACGGCTGAGAAAACACATGAAGAGTACGACGGCAGAGAAACTGAGTGAATCGGATAAAGTGGAGAAGTCGAGACGAAGTCGGAAGGTCGTCGTTCATGCCGTTGGTGACGGTGGAAGAAGCACCGCCGATAGGAGGAGCAACGACGGTGTTCGATTAGATGGTGGTGGTGTTCTCAGATGGTGTTCGATTAAATGGCGGTGGCTCGCAAAACGGAAAAACGACGGTTGGATTCGTGGAGTCGCCGGATGAAGCATCAAATCCCGGAGCCGCCGAAGAGAAATAAGGTTTTTCGTCGGTCGATGGGCTGAAGATTTTTTTTTTGTCAGAAAGGGAATGGAAGATATAATTGTGATTTATTCATTTAATTGTGATTTATTCAAATTTTATGTTTTCAATTTTGTATAGTTTAAAATTAATTATAATGGCATGGCTGTAATTATTAGGAAAAACCTAGATATATCTTGTCTTTTGTCAAAAGATTTATGCTACTCTAGTAAACCATCATTTGAGGGTGTTAGTCTAGTAATTATCAGATAAATTTGTGCTATTCTGAGTAATAATTTCCTTAATTTTAAAGCATAAAGCCTAGCTTTTATTTTGTTATACTACACAGTTGAAATATTTCTTAGTCAAAATATCAGTTTATTGACTAAAATAACGATGAAAAAAAATATAACAAAATGTCCCCAATCTTCTTCCAAACTCATATGCACCATCGAGATATCCATCAAAAATAAAACCATTAAACTCTAAAAACTAGGAGCATCGTCCAACATATTGTTTTTGAACTTCTCAAAGCTCATTTATAGTAGCTTAATTATTGGTCTATTTTTCTTTAAACAATTAGATTTCAATGCAATAACAACCTACAATAATCAAACATTACAAAATAAATTACCATAAAAACAATTCTCATATGAACTTCATCCATGATATAAACGTTTCCCTAACAAAATTTAAAAAGTTGGATAAAACTTAAATGACACAATAAAATAAAATTAAGAAAAGTGGTAGAAGATTTTAGAGATAAGACAGCAACATAGCACGACACAATGGATAAATCTCATTATTCATAAGCCACTTATATACACATGTGTGATAAAAAATGTGCATACATGGTCATTAGACCCACCGTCACATCTCATATAATCTGGAGCTTATCTATGCATATCACACAATAGTCTTCATTCACAACAACCACCAACTCAAGTATTTCTCGTATTTGAAAAGCAATCTATTAAAAACACTTGTTCACTTTGTTTTTTGCAAAAAATTAGAAATATAATACAAAATAAGAAATATTATGATATAAGATAGCGTATCATAGAAAAATTATTAATTGCATTTAGTACTAAACACTTGTTCACATTGTTTTTTTGCAAAACCAGCATGATGATGTGTGATCCACCACCTACCATTTTTTCTTAAGTATATTTTTCACATATGGGAGGACATTTTTGTCATAACGTAAATGTCTCTTGTGTGGGATAAAACTAAAATTCATTGGTACTCCTTCATTCTTTCAAAAAAAAAAATGGTATATATCTCGTTATCTGATGCTTGTTTTAAGTAGTTTAAAATATTTAAAATGAAGACAAAGATAACAACAAATTAATATATGTATGGATAAAAAATTTGAATGAATCTAAAAATAAGATATACTACATCATGGTAAGTGAAAAAAACTTCGTAACAAATAATTTTTATCTAAAAGAACTAAATGAATCTAGAGGTCATTATGACATTTATCCTATTAAAATATCACAAAGTGGATTTGTGATTTTTATTTTGGCATTTGATGATGATGAATTTTCTCTTAAGTGATATGTTTCTTATCTTCAGGTTGTGTTTTAGATGGGGTTCTACTAAATGAGATTAAACATGAAGCGGTTGAGCATTTTCATAATTTTCTCCAAGCGGAACCATCGGACTTTGAAGAAATGCCGCTGGATTATTTGTCGGATCTATTACAATATTGATGTACACCGGAGAGCTGCAGTGCTCTTGTGTCACCGATTACGGGAGAAAAAATTCGGAAAGCTCTATATTCAATGCCGTCAAACAAAGCATGGTTTCACAAAAGAATTTTATATTTCTGTGTGGGGAATTGCTGGCAAAGATTTCATCGATGCAGTTCAGTCTTTCTTCACCTATGGTTTTATGCCCAAGTAGGTTAATGCTACGTTGCTTGCCCTTATTCCAAAGCGATTAATCACCGTGATGTCCGACAGCGATGTACGAATCCAAAAATAAGAAGAAGAAGATTGGAGACGAAGAAAAAAGAAAGGGGAGATGAAGCAGCACTCTGATAGATCCCGATTATGGGTCTATTGAAGAACATAAAGGGGATGAGAAATCAGAAGAAACTGAGATGAGAAGATAGAAGAAGGAGGTGAGAAAGAGGAAGAAGAAGATAGATGAAAGTAGTTAATTTGTTGTTAATTTCTTTTTGATAGTCTCTTCCAATAGTATTCCTCGTTACATATACTAGAATGAAAGATGCATAAAAACGTAAATAAGCAAGATAAGAGACTATAGGCCCAACTCGGCCCATCTTCATAATTACGATCCTATCAATACTCCCGCCATGAAGAACCACCTTGTCCTCAAAGTGGAAGGTAATGGAAGAAGATTCCCACAGAAACAAACTGCTTGTAAACAACACTTACTGTCTTTGCAAATCCAACAGTTTCAAATGCTTTACATGCTCTCAAAACATAGTTATATTGCAGCTTCCCAGCATTTGCTTTACTCTCCAATAATGCAGATAATATCAAATCCAGCAAGTGAAAAACCTTAGAGTCTGACCTTATATCCTCTTCGCCAAATGATCGCTCTAGTGGCCTCAAAGAATTGAACACCCCATAGGTAAAGATCGAAGCTGACATATTCTCAAAATGCTCTGCGTTGAACTTGACAGCCCTAGCTTTTCTGAGACCGTCTTCAAAATTTACCCATGTAAACCTACTCCCCACAACTTGTATCTGTGTCTTGCAGCTCTCCAATCTGTCCAGCTTATAGATAGAACCCAGTTGTTGCTTTTCAGATTGCTGCCTATACTGCCACTTCTAGATCTCCTAGGAAGCAATTTCTAACCCATCATTCCACATTTTTAAATGATATATCATGGTTTTTACCCTGTTTAAGCCATGATATAAGTCCGTTTTATCGAGTCATTATTCTATTATCGAGTCTTTTAGGGTCTTTTACAGGTTTTAGCATGTTTGGAGCATAATTGGAGATATTGTAGCTTTTAGGAGCATTCTGGAGCGAAATGGAATTAAAGCGACTAAGTACCCGATTTGAAGTCAAGAGCATCGATCGATACCCCCTGGTATCGATCGAAACCCATCGAAGCAGATACGAGTCGCGACTTTCACAAGTCTTAAAGAATTGCATAATTGCCCCATAAGTCTTTAATTATTACAATAAACCCCAAAACGTGTTTTAGCTTTATAATTAGGTTTTTCAGCCACTTTGGTGGCGACAGTTTTCTCTACGCTTTCATTACTCTTGATTCTACTTTGGTTTTTGGAGAGACAACTCTGAACTCCTGTTTCTTATTGCTTTCTTTGATGATCTATTCATCAATCATGTTGTTTTCATTCTCCATGTCTGAGTAGATCCACTTTAGGTTCAGGGTTCTCATAAGGGTTTTCTCTGAATGCTAGGTTGATTAGTTGATTAGGATTCACCATCTGAATTAGTTTTTTTGCTTCAGGTTGTGTTCAAAGCTTGTTCCAGATTAGCTACCTAGAACTTAGATCTTAGGAAAATTGATTAGGCGCGAGAGTGCGATTAATTACCTGATAGAACCTAAGGTGAGGAAAATAACTATTCGCAAAGAGATTTGGTTTAGTTGTTTTGTGAACAAATCAAACTTGATTTAAAAGCTGATTTAGACCTTAGGATTCGCAAAGAGATTTGGAATTCCTAGGATTTAGATTTAGATAGTTTTCGTAACGAGAGTTGGTTAGCTATACTTTAGTGATTTGAGTTCAAGAACCGCGCTAAATTTGAATCATGCTAGTTAGTTTATCTGCATTCATTGATTTCTTGAGAAATACCTTGAATCTCTCTTTTCCCAATCGAATTACAACTTGTTTAATTTACGCATTGCTTTCAATTACATCTTTTGGTTTAGCTTGATTCGAATCAATTTAATCTATTGTGTGATTTCTATGAGTCCTTGTGTTCGACCCCTACATATACTGCAACTACTGCTTAGTACTTTTAGGGTATTAATTTGAGCATATCAAATTTGGCGCCGTTGCCGGGGACTCAATTTCGCTATTAGATTTTAGCTTAGAATTTCGTCTAAATCGTTGAGTATCGATCGACACCCTTGTGGTATCGGTCGATACCCGTCATGTATTTCAGTTACTTACGTTTTTGACTTTTGTGTTTAAGGTGCATGCCTCTTCGTGAAACCAGAAGGAACAAGAACACTCCGCTAGTTGATCTGTAAAACGAGCAGCTAGCAAATTTGGAACGTGCAAATAGGAAAGCAAAGAAACCAGCAGAGATGAACGATCCAATGATTTTGATTCAGGATGCTGATGGAGCTTTGAGAGACCAAGAGGGTCAGTTGTGCAATGCGAGAGGGCAACGTCTGGATGGAGAGGGAAAAATCATTCCACCTGCTCATGTTGTCGCTGGGAACGCGAACGCTGAGAATGCTGTGGTTAATTGTGGCATAACGATTGGTGAGTGTAACAGACCTGACCAGTTTTATGCAAATCGATCAGCTCGTCCTCCACCTTATCAGAGGAATGACTTTGAGCTGAAGCATGCATACTACACTCTTGTGGGACATCACCCTTTTCATGGTTTTTCCAGCGAACATCCCATGGATCACATTGAGAGGTTCGAGGACTTGGTCACTAGCATCAAGAGAAATTGAGTGTCCTACGACTACCTTTTCTGCAAGCTTTTCCCATACTTACTTGGTGGAGAAGCGACTTACTGGCTGAAGCAGTTGACTCCTGGATCGCTGACCACTTGGGATCAAACTAAGACTGCTTTCCTGAATAGCTTCTATGATTGTGCACGATCCGAGAATCTCAGGAACAAGATCTCTCAGTTTTCTCAGGGTCCGACTGAGGCACTCAAGGGGTCTTGGATTCGTTTCAGGTCATATCAGAGAGATTGTCCACACCATGGGTTCACTCAGGTTCAGCTGCTGGGTACTTTCTACAGAGGGATTGATTGGAGGTATCAGATGTCCTTAGATGCTGCGAGCAATGGAAATTTCTACACGAGGTATCCTGACGATGCCTATGTGCTTATTGAGAACTTGGTTTCTAGCAATAGTACCAAGAATGCAGACATGGAGCGCATGAAGCAAGCTGGTAACTTGAAGTGCATACAGATTGCTGAGGTGAATGCTAAGTTAGATTCAATGCACAATTTGTTGATGGGCAAACAGCAGAAGGCTGCTCATCTTGCTGAAAAGGATGAAGTAGAATATGTTAACTACATTGATGGAGTTGGATCTCAAGATCAAAGGTATCAACGACCACCCACACCACCCATAACTTCTGAGAGCAAGATTGAATCTATGTTTGAACAGCTTATTCAAGGACAGCAGAAGCTAACGGTGGAATTCAATGGGAAGATTGATGTCTTGTACAATGATCTGAGTGGAAGGATCGACGCTATTAATATTCAGCAGAAGATGCTGGAAACTCAGGTAGCTCAGACTGCAGCAACTGTCAAAGGACTGGTGGATCATTCACAGAACGAAGAGATTTCGGAAATCACCTCTGTAGCGATCGATACCCTCTTGTATCGATTGATACCCATTCAAGAATCCGTCAAGGACGTCTCGAAGGAGCAAGCATCTATGGACACAATCCCTGTATCGATCGATACCCTCCCAGATACTGCAAAGGAGCCGCGTATGAGTGTTGACAGAGTTCACAAACCCAAAAAGTTGAATCCTATTCCTCAATATCTCCGAGCCCCCATCACTCCAAAGCAGCTGCTTGGTTTTGAGAAGATGGTACGAAGAACTCCACACACACTGACTTTTGAAGAAGCTCTAGAGTACATGCATTTGCTGAGTCACTTTCGAGATTGCAGAGAAACTGAGGGCGAGATTAAGGCACTCTTCCTCAAAGCCATAAGCAAGTCACTACCGCTGAGGCAGTTGACCAAGAGGAAGACCCAGGAATATTCTCCGTTCCATGCTCCATCTCTGGAGTTGAATTCAAAGAGTCTCTCGTTGACTCAGGGACTAGCGTCAATGTCATGTCAAGGGCAATTGCAGAAAGATTGTGAGCTGATATTCGACCTCCAAAGGCATCTATCACATACGCAGACTGTTCCACCTCACTTTCCTATGGTATAACCCCTGATTTGCTGGTTAACGTAGGAGATTGCCTGGTTCCTACTGATTTTCAAGTTGTAGAGATGAGTGCACATTCTCGTACGCAGTTGATCCTTGGAAGACCATTCATGGCTACGGTTGGTGCCATTATGGACACGCCCAGCAAGCACGTCTCGTTCTCATACATAGACAAGAAAGTGTACTACAAAGCCATCCCTAGAGGAACTCCCACACATATCTCTTGCATCACCATTGTTCCAGGAGAGACGTTGGTAGTTGATCTTTTGGAAGAGCCTCCTGACGGACCTAATACCATCGACGTTCTAGATAGTCCTACTGTCATCACCAAGAAAGACGTCAAAACAGCTAAGGCAAAGAAGAAGGTGACGAGCAAAGGAGTACAAAGTGTTCTCCATGTGACTTTAACCCCTCAGAAGTGCGATGGAGATTCAATTGAATATAAGGTGAAATGCAAAGGAACTTCGAAACCATTCTCTAAGGCTAGGGTTATTCTCACTTCGGAGCTAAAAGAGAAAGGACATGAGTTTGTGGAGAGCATGATGAGCAAAACTCTGAAGCTGGATGTAGCGCCCGTGGTTCCGGAAGAATTGATTATTGGGGAAAAATAATTAATTCGAGTTTTGTTCCGGGGGTGGTATCGATCGATACCAGCATGTATCGACCGATACCAGCCGGGTTTTTCTCCTGGTTGTCTTCTTCTCTTATCTTCTTTCAAGTATAAAAGGATATCATGTGGAAGGATAAGACCAAGTTTGGTCGCGAAAGAGAGAAGGAAGAAGAGAGAGAGAGAAGAAAAGCTTGGCGAAGCGTTGATCTTGCGAGATCGAGAGAAGGTTGAGCTTAGGAGAAGCTTGGTTTTGGAGGGAGGTCGATCTTGAGCTCGGGGAAGTTGTTTTAGAGCTCGATCCATCGTATCTAAAGGTGAGTTGGGACCAAAGGTTAGCATGTAAGCTTGTGTGGTGCTTGTTAAGCTTGATTGATGCTTTCCGTGTGTGGTCGTGGCGATTTCTGTGTTGAGATATCGCGTAGGTTGTTGTGTTTCGCAGGGAGCATCGATCGATACCATGTGAGTATCGATCGATACCAGTGTCTTGTAGATAGACTCGAGTTGTAGTGTATCGAGGTGATAGACTTGAGTCGTGTTGTGTCGATCGATACCAAGTATTGTGTTTAGGTGTCGATCGATACCAGTCCCTTGTCGGGACTTGTGTGTTGTTGGGCATCGACCGATACCAGGGGAGTATCGATCGATACCGGTTGTTTTTGTGAAAGTTTTAATTGTGGATATTGTTATATTGTGCTTATTGGTAGCCTGTTGTTGGGATGATCAATCTCACTCAGCATTTGGTTAGCCAAATGTTGATGCATCACTTTTGTCGATGCAGGTAAAGATAAGGCGTGATCGTGGAATAAAGGCGGTGAAGAAGGGATGATTAGGACCCGGGGCTGTGGCGTTTTGTTGTTGTAGAATTTGTAGTTCTTGAGATGTTTAAATTATTAGTGTGTAATAATTTAATGGTTAGTAATTACTGTTTAATTAATGTTTATTTATATTC
>PKML01043732.1:11540-19040 GCA_002933935.1 Eutrema yunnanense
TTTTTTTTTTTTTTTTTTTGTAACGTGTGGCATTAATATTCAATATATCAATATTTTTTTTTTGTAAATCATATATCAATATTCAATAATTATATTTTAAGGGGTAAAAGAGGTTTAACATTAATATAAGTATTAAGGGGACAATATTAGGCAAAAAAATAGTAAAGAGACAATGTTAAAACCAATCACCATTATAAAACCAATTCCCCCGGCTTTTAAACAAATTAGAAAACCAGAAACCATTCATTTATAAGGGCTTTTAAACAAATCAGAAAACCAAAAACCACTCGCGTTTTTTTGGTCGGAAGAGATGAGAAAGAAATTGACTAGAGCGTGTGTTTGTTACTCAGGGTTAAGTATGTCTTTCACTTTAGCATATGGTGTATTTTTGAAAATACACAGCGCCTAATGGTAGTTTTGAATTGTGGTGTCTCCAAAGTTGTATTTTTGAGATTATCCCTATAATTTATATCTAAACGTATGACATTTTTTAAAAACAATTATAATAATTGTTTATTTAATTATCAGATATACATTTATTATATATTAGATAAGACTATATTATCCAGGATCTTTGATATGCAATAGAGTATTAATTAGGGTTTATTCCCGACTATCTGTTTCGATTCTTATATCTTCACAGCTTATCAGAAATATTAAATATTTTTACAGAACCATAAGAAATTGATTTTTAGTTTTCATTTTTAGCTAAATAGAAACTGCTAAAAAAAAAAAAATCAAATGTAGATGTGGATCCTTGGCCTAGGTATCGTTGGTCCATTAAACATGGTTTGTGATTTACTTACTAAAAAAAACAACCGCCATAATACATAAAGAAATAATCAGATCAAAATACTAATGTTAATATTCCGTTTAAATAAAAACACTAAAAATGTCATATTTATTTTAATTACATTTAAAGCTTTGTTGACAATGAATAAAGTTCTGAGATGTCTTATCTGAAATTTTATTGTCAAACTGAGAGGTGGAGTTAATCTGAAGTTTGATGGTTGTTAGATCTTACCATGTTGCCATTTATTCTGAGTTGTACTATTCATATAATATTTATTAACGACTTGAGCGATATTTTTTTTTGTATCGAATCAACAAACTTGTGTTTTTAGGAGTAACAAAAACAATATTTGTCCATTTGTATACTCTTTACCAAAAATTTATCCTTGTGTAATGATTTGTGAACTAGATGGATCATCCGAACGATGCTGCATATGTGTGCAAATCATAAAAGGATCGGAAGAAAACCTTGATGTTCATGGAGTTCAAAGATCATTTATATTGGCTGATGAACATGTAAATATAAATATTTTCTTCTCAAGTTTATTGATTTCATCCGTTTGATATTGATTTATGTTTTGATCTACTTGAGCCAGGGTTATAGAATCGGTGCATCAATTCCGAACCGTCTGTTAAACCGTTACAAAGGTTTCATGTGTGACAGGGATTGATATTTTATTGGTGGTTTTAGAGTTACCCAGCAACCGGGATCATCGAGGATGACTCTTAAAGACTACCACATATGCATCGACGAAAATACTCGTGTTCAAGCAACATCTCCAAAATCAGAGGATCGATTCTACTCATTTTCACCATTTAGAAGGATTCTCGATCGATCTTTATTACAACGTATCGATTCTGGTATATTTTGCTAGCGACTATTGATTATATTTCGTTGATGTTATTTAGCAGCTTTCTTAAACTGTGATATATATTTGTCTTATTTAGTTTTTTTTTTGGTTGAAATGTGAAATTATATTAATCAACAAAGAAAAAGAGAGTTATCTATAAAGATGGCTTAATTGATCAACATGAGATTTGAATGTAGCAAAAACATGGAAAATTTGGCCACAAAACTAAAAACAGAGATTAAGAGGTTCTAAGTCTTATTCGTGTGAGCTCAAAAGTGTGTGACTCACAGATGCCCACCACTGGACCAGGGTATTACTCAAGTCATTAGCCGCAATTAGCGAGGGAAACCGGCTACGGAACTCCCTGTCGATCGATCTAGCAAGAAAGAGCGGAGAATGGAGAGGGCGTTGGTGTCGTCTTCCGTTCCTCTCTCTCCATACATTGTAAATAACAGCGTGGAAGGCTAGTTTGATCGGCAGAGAATCCACCATGCTTAGTCGATTCCGCATAAGAGATTGTATGGTTATATTCCAGTCTGGATTGATTCGACTTCCAAGCAATTTCGCGGAAATCACCGTCCATACAGAGTAAGTGTAAGGACAAGCAAAGAATAAGTGATCATGTGTCTCATCAATCTCGCCACAAAGAAGACAATGTTGGTTGATCCCCCATTGTCGAGTACGTGCGCCTATAGCTAGACGGTCACGTATTGCAAGCCAAACTATGAAAGCTTGTCTTGGAATAGCTTGAGAAAAGCAGACAAGTTTGTGCCATACAACCATTGATTTGGGCTTCGAATCAGTTCCCAAGTTTTCCTCGCAGAGAATTGATGTTTATAATCATCCTCTCCTTGTTTCCATAAGTGGACACCAATGCATGCCGTAGGAAGGGGGAGGCTCGGCTCGTATTTGTTGTAGTAAGGTCTGCAGTTGCAAGCCACGGCAACGTCGGAAACTCCAGCCACATTCATTCCATGCCTCCGCGACCGTAGCCAATTAATGCAGCCCCATCATACGAGTCCCCAAGTCGCCAATTACGTCAATTAAACGTCCCATATTCAGCCAATTATCAAACCAAAAGAAAGTTGATCTTCCATCCCTCACCTCAGTTGTAAGAAACTCGTAAGCGAGTGGACGCATATGTAGTACTTTTTTCCAGATCCAAGAGCCTTGAGAACCCTCTCTAACATCCCAAAATGAGGCGTTCCTCAGCAAATAGTGCCTTGTCCACGCAACCCCCAAGCTTCCTGAGTTTGTAAATAATCTCCAGTCTTATTTAGTTGACTTGATCGAAGGTATCGTCAAAGTCAGCAAACTGCGAATACATGAATGAACCTCAATCGGAACTCACATCATCGATGCACAAAGTGTTCTTAATTTTACCATCCGAGATTTTGAGTAAGTCTTAATATTTAGGTTATCATGTTTTTGAATAACATTGTCAATTATGTTAGCAGTTTGGTTTTATCTTGGCTATCATGTCTAAGGGTGTTGATATTAACTGCGTAGCTTGGGGTAAATATGCTAATTATTTTGAAAATGTATGGAAAAATATCTCACACGGCAAAGTTGTTTTCTGTGTATTGAGGTTTTGGGAGATGCGTCAATACGGAGGTGAATATTTGCCATATTTTTAATTATGTATATAAACTTGCCCTTTTTGTTCTGCTTATACATTAGTATTCTCTTGTAGATGAAATCCGAGTACATTCTGGTCGGAAGTTTTTAGAAATTTTATTCAACCCTCCGATCCAAGAAGTAGAACATTTATGTTTTATGTAAGAACAAAAAACACTAATATTTTTCTTCTCAAACTAACATTGGGCAGTAACATATATTCACAATTGATTTGTGTACATGTTGGACTATACTGGTGATTTTGAGAGCATCGACGATGAATACACCAATCGTGAATTTATTCAATTTTCTACTAATTATTGAATAGAACAAACAATCTTGCAATATTAATGTTTGTATTTCTGGTAATTATATAACCTTATCTTTTTGTTGGATGTTTTAGTTTAATATATTGAACTGTTATTTTATTTATATTAAAATTATAACGTACCATTCCTATTTTCAAATTCTCACGTGAGTATATTAATAATAATCAATACAATAAAAACACGTGAGTCTCTCCAACACTTGACACATCAGCTTTTTCATAGATTTTGGCGTTGACAACTCATAAAAATATTGAACCAATCAAAATATTTTAATTAATACAACTCATATTAAATTTGTACACATAAGCTTTAGTTAATCCAGTCCAATTATAACAAATTTGTACACATAAGCTTTAATTTCGTTAACTTAAACAAATCAAGTCCAATAACTTTTTGGGTTACCATGTATCATCCAACGAGGGATTATCTGATTTAACTTTTGAAAGTTGAGTGAAGATAAAATTGCTCTTCTTTTCTATTGAGATCCTTTCTTCTTTGAGCAGATCTCTCGCAAATGGACCCATCACATAACAACATTGTTGTTCTTTGTGGGACGATTTCAGATTATCTGATTTTACTTTGTTGGCAGGGGTTCGGAAGAATTGGCTGGAGTCAAAGCAGAGCTGGTTTGTTTTTTCTTCTTGCACGACTCGTTTTCATGTTTCGTACTCTCTTGTGTTTTGTCATAGGATTCTGAATTGAAAGCTAATGGCAAACTACAAAAGATAGCACAGTAAGGTATGAAACTAAAACAACATGATCATAGATTGCGTGTGGGAATTGCATGTGCTATGTTTTCACAAAAAAAATTTGTTGTATATTATTATTGTAGATTGAAGATGAAAACAAAAGCAGAAAAGGCAGTTCCTTATTTTGCTTATTATTTTCTCCTAATTTTCTCAAGGTAAATAAAATATTCTTTCAGAATTTGCTCACAAAAAAATATACTTTAGTTTCTTATTATTTCTTCTCTCTTCTTGCAGGCATTTTTCGATAAATTTCTTTGGTGACAAGAGTCAGGTAGCTCTCACTTACTTGATTGATTCAATATAAATGCTTCACATGCTCACCATAACTCTTTTGTATAGCTTGCGACAATTGGTTTAGCCGCGGATGAAAACCCCCTCAGGATGGTCCTTGGCGGAGTTGTGTAAGTTTCAATGTAAAACCGCTACAATCGTCAAAATTATATGTTTGATTCAGTGTTGCTGACGAATCTGTTGCCTACACAGGGCACAACTATTGTGCACCACTGTTGCTGTGATTGGAGGAAAGAGCTTAGCGTCTCAGATATCCGAACGAATAGTAAATATCTCTCATTACCCCTTTCTACATTTGAGATAAGGACTAATCAAAATTTACATCTGGATCGGGTCGTCTAATGTTGTTGCAGGTTGCTCTTTCTGGTGGAATGCTTTTCATTATTTTTGGCATCCAATAGTTTCTTACTTCTGTTGAAGCCTGGTGCTTTTACAACAAACCTTCTTTATGGTATACTCAGATGCCTTTCCTTTCATCAGAAGCAGTAGCAGTTTACAACAACAAACTAATTTTATTTCAGGAAAATTGAGTTTGATGTTTACGCAGAAGAAACAGTACTCCGTCAAAAAGAAAACAGTGACTTGGCCAGAGCAAAGAGAAGCTTCTATGTGAAAAACTGTAAGAACATTCCAAACCTCTCAACTTTTAGTTGACCTGGATTCTGAGGGAAACATAATTTCACATAAAGGCAAACCTCTCTTAAACGGAGTTCTATGGTTGTGCCATGAAAATAATTAATTAACTAATGTTTGAAGAATCTAAAATCTAAAGACACTGCTCAACCTTCTTGTCCCATCATTAAATAGATCCAAGATAAATTCCATGCACTTTTTGTTTTTCCGGTGTTTGAATCTATTTTTGAAAGTGAAAAGAACAAGTTCTTAGGCATTTTATCGTCTAAGCTATTGATTTGTGTTTCTTCTGCAGAGAAATTGCGATGGTGGGTCTGGAAAATTATGTATGTACTCCAAAAGTTTATTTCTGTTAATAACATCTTATATAAACCATAAAGATATGTTTTCTATTCTCTCTTCATGCGTTTTAAATTGAAGATTGCTACTGGCATTGCATATGTCAAATCAACCAGTTGTTTAACTAAAGAAGGCATTCTAGCCATCCAGAAAAGTAAGTTTGAAGGGGAAAGGAGCAATTGTCCAAGTTAGGTACACAAAAAGGTTTGTTGTGTTGAATGAGAGTGAATTAAGTTACAAAGGATCACGTAGGAAACCTAATAAGTTCCTTTGGCCGGATGTTTATAACAAAAATAAGGAAGAAGATTCATGCACTACAAGAAATAACAGTTTTTGCGACCACTTTTTGTGACTCTTTTTTTGGTCGCAAAAAAGTGAGACGAAAATGTGATCACTTTGCGACCACTGGTATTGCGGTGGCAAAAGAGTCCCAAATTACCGACTAAAAAAATTGGTCAGAAAAGGACTAGCAAAAGTAGTCCCAAATTTGTGACTGATTTGCTTCGGTTTAGCAACTCCACTCGATTGTTTTTAAATAAACATCAAATAATATTAAAAAAAATATAAACTCTAAATTCTAAACCCTAAACCATCAAATAATATACAAAAATTCAAATAATAATAAAAAAATTCAAACTTACTATTTTAAAAAATATAATCATTTATAAATCCTAAATTNGGATAAAAGATCGACGCGGGCTTCGGCTCGTTGCTCTGATGATTCATGACAACTCGACGGATCGCATGGCCTTTGTGCTGGCGACGCATCATTCAAATTTCTGCCCTATCAACTTTCGATGGTAGGATAGTGGCCTACCATGGTTGTAACGGGTGATAGAGAATTAGGATTCGATTCCGGAGAGGGAGCCTGAGAAACGGCTAACACATCCAAGGAAGGCAGCAGGCGCGCAAATTACCCAATCCTGACACGGGGAGGTAGTGACAATAAATATCAATACCGGGCTCATTGAGTCTGGTAATTGGAATCAGGACAATCTAAATTCCTTAACTAGGATCCATTGGAGGGCAAGTCTGGTGCCAGCAGCCGCAGTAATTCCAGCTCCAATAGCGTATATTTAAGTTGTTGTAGTTAAAAAGCTTGTAGTTGAACCTTGGGATGGGTCGGCCAGTATGCCTTACGGGCGTGCACTTGTCGGCTTGTCCCTTCGGTCGGCGATACGCTCCTGGTCTTAACTGGCCGGGTCGTGCCTCCGGCGCTGTTACTTTAAAGAAATTAGAGTCCTCAAAGCAAGCCTACGCTCTGTATACATTACCATCAGATAACATTATAGGATTTCGATCCTATTGTGTTGGCATTCGGGATCAGAGTAATGATTAACAGGGACAGTCGGTGTAATGACCCTGTACTCGACCAGGAATCGGCCAAAGGGAATTTGGCCGAGACGGAAACCAATGGGCCTAGATTAGACAGAAGTACCGGGGGAAAGCCGATAGGGTTGCCACCGATGGACCATGTGACTGAACCATGAAGCTTAACCCAGTAGTCTAAGGGCTGAAAAGGTGAAAGTCTGGTCGAGGTGCCCTAAGAATTGTCCGCGAAAAAAATACGCTATGGGCTTAGGACTCTATTTTTACCGATAGAACCTTCTCGGCGTATGCCGTCAGACATGCGGTAAGCAATAGGCTCGGAAAGACTCGAGAAAAATATGTGGACCAGGTTTGGCCACATCCTCAGCTTGCAGATAAGCTTAGAAAGGCGATAAGCTTGATTTTTTTTATGGATAGGGGAAGTACGAGGTGTCGGCCAAAGGGATAAATCTTTACATGCAAGCACGAGGTGTTGCTGTGCATGCAAGAAAGATGTGTCACCGTGCATGGGAGTTAACATGTGTCGGAAGGTGACTAAGCTTAGTCATTGTTGAGGGCATGTGTCGCCGC
>PKML01043732.1:24040-52207 GCA_002933935.1 Eutrema yunnanense
AAAGATGGTGAACTATGCCTGAGTGGGGCGAAGCCAGAGGAAACTGTGGTGGAGGCCCGCAGCAATAATGACGTATAGTGTTTACCTTTGCATAAAGTTCCGAGTTTGAGGAATATGAGGATGAAACTGAAACCTAGAAATCCTTCCTTTACTCATAACATATATACCGCCTACGATAGTTTTCAAATAGTATGTTGAAATAACAACCTTTTTATAGATGTAAAGTACTTAACATAAAACTAACCTTCTTCGTATATAACACGCCAATCTGTCAAAAGACAAAGGACTGGTACTTGATTAAGACTCCATAATTTATCATTTAATTCGAGGGCCAATATACCAAATGCATAACATCTAAGCTCTAGCCCCCATAAACAGAACACAAAGCTGTAACTGAACGTTACCAATTTGTACGTTTCCAACTTTAACAAAGACACATTAATTATCTGAAATGCTAACCTGTTGTTTTTCATAGCAAAATTGATAGTGACTGTCTTTTTTTCTTTCATTTGATTGTAAGATTCGTCGTTCACTGTCTGGAGATCCTCAACATAAACAACCATACCCATTAAATCTGATAAATCAAAACCCCAAACACAATCAACATTTATAACGAGAATTCATAGTTGTACAGTTAAATAAAGTATATCACAAATATATAAACATGTGTATCAATAGGAAGACCATGATCCGTTTTTCTTTTAAGAACTTCTGTAAAAGTTGACAACACTATCTCACTTTCAACTGGTCTTGGGTCGGTATAAGCGATGCGAGTGTTCTCACATAACTTAATACACAAACCAAGTGACGTGTTGGGTTCTGTTAATGGATCCTCACAGACAACAAAATCTTTGATGCTCTTCCATTCACACTCTTCAATTTTTCTACCCTGTTTTTTCATTAGATCCGGGTGATGAACATAGGCTTGTATCGTTTCAACCTAAATGAGAGAAATCAAAGTAGTTATACAACTAAATCGTGAATATAATGTAGGCTTTCTAACAAACAAACATAAGAATAATGAACTAACCTGCTCATCCATAAGCAAAAACTGCAAAGAATCAGGATCTACTGAATTGCATTCCACCCATTTCTTTAACATTTTGACTCTAATACTCCAATTAGTTCTTCTTTCATGCAAATCAGCAAGTATGTTGTAGGCAGCCATAAAAGGTTATAGATTTTTTTGAACAAAAACAAAATAGAAGTAAGAGATTTCGTTAATCTAAGATTCCTCTCTGTAAATATTGTTTGTTTCCTTTAGAACACAGCCGAATTTTCAACGAATAAGGCTTTGGCATATGCAATAACTCTCCCAATATGAAAAGCAAGATCAAAATAGATGCTCAATGCATCGAAAAAAATAAATTCTTGCAGCTTTTCATACAAAGCAATAATAGTTACCATATGACCAAAGTAAATAGTAACAGTTTGAAATGACAAAACAATAAAATATAATTTATTAAATTTAATTTGAATTTACTCAATTAGATTAGATTATATAATAAAAAAATTTGTGTGTTACGCCAGAAAAACGAATTTCAATCACCTACAAAATAATTTCGGATAACTTTCTGGCCCATTTTTGTGGTTAATACAAATCACTTATAATGTCCATTTAGTTATAACCGACTCAATTCATTTTGTCATGGATTCAACGGCCCATGAACTTGACTATTTGCATAGCCCGATGAACCATTTATGTTCTCCAATATACGATAATTCGCATAACACGATGAACCGTTTCGGTTCTCCAATACACGATAATAGATCCATGTTTAACATTTTAAGATATACCATTCTCATCGGAGAAATCCTAGATTCAATTACAATTTTAATTTAGCTATGAATGATCTCACCGGTGAAATACATTATAGCTAGCATCGGAGCACTCAAATCAACTGATCAGATGTAGCTCTTCGAAAACCAGATTTAGGGTTGTCTAAAAACAAAAGAGAATGAAGGGATTCGAAGAAGAGAATCTTACAGAGGTAAAATCTTCGTCATACGAAGAAGAGATCAACATTAAATGTAGTCTTGGCTGTCTATTGATATATTTGCCATCACTGAAACCATCAGATACATGAATCAACAACATAAGAAAATTGTATCTCAATCGCCCCACCTAAAAACGAAAAAGTAAAGTGCATCAAACCCGGTTAATATATAAAACATAAGTGCGATAAATGAAGACAACCACAAAACTAAATATGCACAAACAAACAAAGGAAACGTTACCTAAGACATAGCCGTAAAACTAAACAATCACCGATCAAGATAGTCTAGCTAAAAACACCACCACCTAAACAACAACAAAACATCAAACGATATAAAAAATAGGAAGAATATATACATATATATATATATTTCAACTTTTAATAAACATCAGAACGAAAGAAATTTCTATAAACTACAAAAAGGAAAGCCACATGATCTAACCTAAAACCGTTGAGAAAAAAAAAAAAAGTAGATCATTAACACAATACAAATGAACATAAAACAACAAAAACAACCGCATAGAAAATAAAACAGCAGAAAATGAAACAAAAGATCACTAACATGAATCACACATAATATATACCTAGATAAAGCACACAGACGCCGAGTAAATATATCGAGAAGTGGATTTCTACATGCGCGAACAAAAACGAAAATTAGTCTACAGTTTCGCAATGAAGAACAACCACTACAAGAAAACTACCTATTTTCCAACGAAAATTTACGACGATTTTAAATCGTCATAATTGGCCAACGACATTACGACGGCATTACGGCGAAATATGTGTTTGATGCAGTTTTGTCGTAAATATTAGTCGTCGTAATTGGCCAACAACATTACGACGATATCAAAAATCGTTGTAAATCCGATGTAAAGTTACATCGATATTACGACGAATATGACTTTCGTATGTTACGTTGTAAAGTCGATGTAATTTTACATCGGATTTACAACGACCAATATTCGATGTAAATTAACGATGAATTTACACCGATCAACAATGTACGACGACTTTACATCGATCAACAATTTACAACGATGTTACATCGATCAACAATTTACGATGAATTTACATCGATCAACAATTTACGACGATTTCACGTCGATTGTTTCCATTTTGGTAGAACACATTTTTAATAGGTTCACCTAATTATTTACATCGAATCTAGTCATTGTAAATACGTCGTATATTCGATGTAAAGTCGTCATAAATGTTATTTCGATGTAAATCGTTGTAAATTTTCGATGTAAATTCGTTGGTAATTCTGAAAAAAATTCTATAAATACATCCTAACTTCAAACGAAAGTTTCAAAAAAAAAAAACACTTATCCCAACAAAAAAACACTATAAAATCTGTTCTTATAAAATGTCTATATACGACCTAAGAAGATGGATGTATACGCAAAAGGATTCGGAGGGAGCGTTGACAAAATAATTCAAAGAGGGGCTTGAAATACTCATGTATTAGGCCGAAAATATGAAAACAACCCTGGAAAGCGGTAAGATGTTCTGTCCTTGTCGTAAATGCAAGAGTACGAGATATATTTTTATTGAGATAGTGTGGAAGCATTTACTAAATAGATGGTTTATGCCGCAATATTATGTTTGGTATCAACATGGAGAGGGTTTTGAAAGGAGTACTCAAGCTGATCGTAGTAGTAATTATCAAGGTCATGTAGATTTTGATCAGGGTAGTAGTTATCATCATAGTGAACATCAATTTGATCAGGGTCAAGATCATGATAGGATGCATGCCATGGTTACTGATGCATTTCATGAAACAAATGATGATAATAGTGTTGAGGAATCCAACGTAGATGCGAAACGATTTCATGATATGCTAGACGCTGCAAATCAGCCACTCTACGATGGATGTAGAGAAGATCAGTCTAAATTGTCGTTAGCAGCAAGGATGATGACAATTAAAACTGATCATAACTTAGTTGAGGTCTGCATGAATGACTGGGCTGATCTTATTAAAGAGTATTTGCCAGAGGATAATTTTTGGCAGCGGAAACATACTATGAGATACATAAGTTGGTGTTTAGTCTTGGGTTGCCTTCTGAGATGATAGATGTATGTGTTGACAATTGTATGTTTTTTGGAAAGATGATGATAAGCTGCAGGAATGTCGATTTTGCCAAAAACCGAGATTTAGGCCGCAAACTTCAAGGCGTAGTAATATACCGTACCAAAGGATGTGGTATCTTTCTAGAACTGATAGATTGAAACGATTGTATCAATCTGAAAGGACAGCTGCATCGATGATGTGGCATGCAGAACATTCACAGAGAGAAGGAGAAGTGACTCACCCATCAAATGCAAAAGCTTCGAAACACTTTAACACGGTACACCCAGAATTTGCTAAATCTAAGCGAAATGTGTATCTTGGTTTTTGCACTGATGGATTTAGTCCATTCGGTATGTCTGGTAGGCAATATTCTTTGTGGCCATTTATCGTAACGCCTTATAACATTCCCCCATATATATGCTTGCAAAGGGAATTTCTATTCCTAAATATTTTAGTCTCTGGTCCCAATCATCCAAAGAGGTCTCTTGATGTGTTTTTGCAACCTCTCATACATGAGTTGAAACAGTTGTGGTATACAAGTTCGTACATATGACTGTTCGAGGAAAAAAAAATTACGATGCGTGCAGTGCTTATGTGGACAATAAGCGACTTCCCTGCATACGGAATGCTATCAGGTTGGACGACAAATGGAAAGTTATCTTGTCCTTATTGCCTCGATCGGACAGATGCGTTTAAGCTGAAACATGGTCAAAAAATATGCTGATTTGATTGTCACCGCCGGTTTCTACCAATTAACCATCCATATCAGAGAAACAAGCGGTTTTTTAGGAAGAAAAAAATTGTGCGTGTCCCCCCACCAGTGTATCTATCTGGGGAAGATCTAGATGCGCAATTAGATCATTTTGAGGGACTATAAACGGTGAATTGTGGGGGAAATTGGCACACTTCAGCTAATATGCCTGATGGATACGGGGTCAATCATAATTGGCACAAGAAAAGTATTTTTTTGGGAACTTCCATATTGGAATACACGGTTTCGGATTCTGGGTATTTACCAGCGCCGCCGCCACCTCCAACTGCACCTCGACCCCCATTGATGTATGCGGAATACACGGTGTAGGATTTTTTGCTTTCGCCGGATCATGATGCTTTACCCCGGTTAGATCTGAGACGGCCGTTGAATACTTTTTGGTACGTAACTTCATATTTTTTTTATTTTCTTAACATTATTTTTTACTGATAATTATCATTTTATTTATCAGGTTTAAGGAAGATAACTAAGTCGGACAGAGTGTGTCTGACACCATTAAAGGCTATTTCGAGGAGCCTCAACACAAATGGTATGCGGTTCCGGACGATGTAATCTAGACGTGTTTCAAATGTTTCGCGGTAATTTAATCGTTGTGAAGTGTGGAACGGCTTGAAGGCCTTCTAGACTAATCTGCATTCGCATATGCTGAGAGCATACATCCGTGTGGAGATTTAACGACCTGTGTTTTTCCAGATTCCGTATCTGAATATTCATGTGCACCACCTACTACTAAGCCAAGCAGCGGGAGACCTCCGAAAATGAGAAAGAGATCAGCGGGAGAGTTTGGTGTACCTGGTTCAAAGTCTCAAGGACACAAGTGCAGCAGATGTTGCAGAGGAGGGCACAACAAGAGTACGTGCAAAGTCCCTATATGATAGACTCATTACATTCAAAGTGATTTTATGAAACTTTCCAAAGCTTATCAAACGATTTAGTATACTTTACATACTTTTTAGGAAGACTTTTACCCATGGAAGTCAACAGGAAATATCATTTTTTTTTATATAGTTTACTTAAGATAGCATTCTCATTGTATTTCAAAATTCAAGTAATGGAACTCAAAATTCTTACGTGATAGAGGGTATAAGAGGGACTATAGTGATCTCGCTTCAGAATTTTGTGAAAGATATTTCCTTGGTCGCTGATATTAGGGTGAAACATTTTGGTTTTGAAACATATCTGTAACACCATATATAAGTAAATCAAACGTTTTAGGAATCATTGATAAATATATAAAAACTACATACATTTGGCGGACTGAAAGGATAATCTGGAGGGAAATGAATTGTCATCTTGAAGGCTCCTCCCTCATATGGAGTGTTTAGAGGTCCCATGAGAGTTGCTTCCCAGTGAAATTTGTCGTCACCCACCGGTCCTATATGGAGAATTGAACAAAACAACATAAACCGACAGATGATACTGAGAAAGGATGAGTATTTTAAATAGGTACCCGCGCTGAAGAGTGTTGAACGTTTCTTCTGGATTTCGTTGTAATCCCTGGTAATTGCCTTTGACGCCATTGTTAAGAAAAGGAGGATTATTAAGAGGGGATTTTGGAACAAAAGAGCAAGATACAGATAAAGAGGAGTCTTAATGTTTTATAGCCGAGTAAGATGTGGAATTTTCGTCAAGCAGTTAATTATGAGAATATTGAAAAGCCATAATTTTCTGAATCGTCACGTCATTAAGGAGGAATATTGACCACTTTTCTGTATGTGGTCAATTTTCAGATGACAACTTGTTCAATTTACGCATCGAAATTAACAGGAAATATTGTTTTCCGAAATAGTATTTTTCAGTGTTCAATTTTCCTGTTCATTTCGGAATTATTTCCGAAATAAGTTATATATCTTCCGAAAGGGTCAGTATTCATCATTTATTCATTTCAGAAGTCTTTCCGAAATACGTTATATATGTTCCGAAATAAGTTATTGATGTTCCGAAATACGTTTCATTTCCAAGAAAGAATCAATTTTCATCAATTATTCATTTCGGAAGTATTTCCGAAATAAGTTATATATCTTCCGAAATAAAAAGTGATTGAACACTGACTCAAGTGATTGAACACTGACTCAAATAGTAAATAAAAAGTGATTGAACACTGACTCAAGTCACATCATTGGAGAGCTCCCACTATCCTTTGGATATCTCCCTCATTTATTCATTTCAGAATTATTTCCGAAATAAGTTATATATCTTCCGAAATAAAAAGTGATTGAACACTGACTCAAGTGATTGAACACTGACTCAAATAGTAAATAAAAAGTGATTGAACACTGACTCAAGTCACATCATTGGAGAGCTCCCACTATCCTTTGGATATCTCCTCATTTATTCATTTCGGAAGTATTTCCGAAATAAGTTATATATCTTCCGAAATACGTTTCAAGATGATCCTTTCATTACCAAGGTATGCAATTTCATTTTCAAGAAAGGATCATTTCATTTCTTTCCTAGATACGTTATATATATGCAGCCATTAAACACTACACCAGTTTGGAACAATCACAAAATGTATCGTAATTACAAAATGATATACACTGACATTTCAGGAAACATTCTTAACATATTAACCACCAGCAATTTCTTCAAAGAGATCGCACGCCAGCTTGCTTCTTATGTCGTGTGCATTTGCATCAGCAATATTGGACATGTCTTTAATCCCCATTGAATGGCATTCAAGCATCTTCAACACGAAAAGAGCACAGTTCACAACAACATTGGTCCTAGGGATATCTTTTCCTTTGAGTTCCTCAAGCTCATAAGGAACTCGATCCTCATCCATAACAGCTTTGTTTGCAGCAACACACATAAGAACTGGAATCATCTCTGCACAAATAACAAAGTTATATATCTTTCTAAATACGTTTCATTCCCAAGAAAGAATCAGTTTTCATCATTTGTTCATTTCGGAAGTATTTCTGAAATACGTTATATATCTTCCGAAAGGGTCAGGATTCATCATTTATTCATTTCGGAAGTATTTCCGAAATACGTTATATATCTTCCGAAATACGTTTCAATAAAGGATCATTTTGAATCATTTGTTAATTTAGGAAAACGAATTGATATAAAGTAGAGTTATACCTGCAAATTGTGTCACATGATCAAGAAGAATATTCGTTTCCTCGGTCGGATGCCCACACATTGCTATCGTGACTTTGAGCTTCTTCAGATTGATTGCCATCCCTATCCAATGGTTGCTCTTGAAAGTCATGCCATAGATAACATCAACATCGGTTCCCCATATTTTACTTGGATGCATCTTCCCACTCGGGACTAGAACAATATCATCTGTAAAGCCATGATTTTTTTGATCCTTTTTAGCTTTTTTGAAGCTTTCATAGCTTGATGACAGTATCTCAAAGAATTCTTGGTTGATGAATGTAGCTCTTGGGAGATGGTTGTTGTGGAAGTATGCAGCATAGTTATTATTTCTCATTGCCAACATTGATAGTGTTGCTGAAATGTGCTGATACAGACATTTTGATACTTTAGGAAAGAGTCAAACGCATTTAGGAATGCCTTCGTAAAACCAGTTTTTTAAAGTAATTACCTCATCTGTCATAGGAATTTCCGGATTCTCTAGTCTAGTAAACCATGATGCTGATACAGACTTTCCATCAATCACGATTCTGCATTTATTAGTTGAAACCAGTTAGTAACACCTAAGAATTTCTTATTATCGATGTATAAGTTTTAAAGATGTACCAACCTTTGTCCTTTTTTTTTCTTCCAATCAAACAATCTTGTAATATTTTTCATATCAGGTGTGAGGAAAGGATCTAATAATGGATTTACCACCGGAGTTATCTTTAACGCCGGGTTTTTTGGAGCACGGTATGGAGTCTTGCTAGCGTTAGATACTTTGACTTCGCGAGCTGTCCGTCTTAAGAAAACGTTTTCAGGCTGAGTTGAAGTTACTGTCTTCAACCTTTTCTTAGCATTTTCCACAGCGTCATCCTCTTTCTTGGTTTCAGCTTGTTTTCTTTTTGTAACCCCAGCCTTCTTCTTTGATGCTTCCACCTCATGTGCCTTATCACATTTCTGGTAGATAAGTACCTGTGGTTGCCAGTGTCCTTTCTCACACTTAGAAAGTACTTCATCCCAGCCATTGATCACCTGAAGATATTACATAAAATGAGCGGGGAATAGTGTATCTGACTTCAAAGTCAAAAGTGTATTTCAAGTAGTCTTATTACCTTCACGTTTTTGTCATCGTACAGGATCCATTGATCGCGTAACCCGTGGCCACGTCTATATGCAAAGCATTGATAATGCTCTCCATAATAACAAACCTGGATTTGCAGAGAAATAGCAAAAAGATCAATGTCAAGACGGAAAACAAAAATTAAGTTTGAAAACATGTAGTTAATTAAATTACAACACGTACCATGGAAGCTAAGCTATATGTGGTTTTAGATTCCAGACCTCGGTACATGATGCTGATGTCAATCTCGGTTTTCAATACTGCAAGATTAGTTGCTATGACTTCTACAGCCTCTTTGCTATCTTGCCAACCTAAAACTGGCAGCCACAATATAAATAGAGCGTTAAGACATATATTAGCAGTGATCTAAAATAGGTTTCCAATCATTAGACTCCTAAAAAAAAGGGTTTTACCTATAGTAAAAACATGTGGGGGAGTACTGAGAAATTTGTGTACATGGTTGCGTTTCCCACAACCACCAGCTTCAGTATCACAGGATAGTGGATCGTCTGTACCCACAAGATCCAGAAGTTCTTCGAATGATTTCTTAGCGTGTTTAACCTATTAATAATAAAGTGGGGCTAAACCACAGTTAATTACCCAATAAAATAAGTGAAAAATCAAGTCTATTGAACACTCATAACGACACCTTCATGGTCTGCAGGGCAATATTGTTGATGTAATGGAAAAGGGAAGTGAACTTAAAACGCCTGGACTTCAGCTCACATCTGTCGCAAATCATTTGCTCTAAAATATCCATTCCAAATAGAGAATGGATAATACATGTGCGGGTGGCACAGTCCCATGAACCCGTACAGTTGCTCTCCGAAGATGTTGGTTCAGACACGCTTGAGCTCGGAGCAAATGAGTCATGAAAGCATTTGAAAATGAAATCCATTACTTCTGAAGCATCGTTCATCTGAGTTTGTCCACCAAATGACATATATCAAGTTTAGGCTACTTGATATAAACAAAAGCTTACTCTACTATATATTAGGATAAACATTTAAAATCGGAAATCAATTCTTTTTACCTCATCCAAGAAAGTTGGCCTCAAACTACGCAAAGCAATCTTGAGAGATGAAGGATCCACAGGTTCTTTTTGTGTTTTGCTCGAACCAGCATCTAAAGAAGTGAAAATTCCATGCAATGAGCATACAACACAAGGATCTCCCACGTGGAGGTGGTCTATTGTTGAACTCCGCAAGAACTCAGCTTGAAACATCTCCAGATTCCATAGAGACTTATATACCAAAAAAAAAAAATTTAGCATTCAGCAAATAGAAATCTTTTAAACTGGATACTATAGACATTTATACCCAATCGGTTTATGATATGAAGGCTACCTGTATGATAACATTCAAAAAGCAATTGTATTGACCAGCATCATTCTGAAGACCTGTGCCTAATATGGTATTAACAGGCTCTGGTGGATTCTGGATTGGAACCACAGGCTCTGGTGGATTCTGGATTGGAACCACATGCTCTTCTTCAATCTGCAAACACATAACGGTTTTAGGAACCTTTCATACTCGTTTACGAAGTCTTTACTAAATTGTTTTAAAATACATGTTTAAAATCCCATGAACACATGCGTGAAACATGAGCAAGGTAAAAATTAAAAAAATGCATACGCATATTTGTGCAAGTCATACAATTTAAGGTCATTTGAACAATAAATTCGGTTTAAGTTTTTACCTGTTGTTGGTCAGCATTAATTTCTTTGACGGCGTTGAAGATAATTCCATCGGCCATGTTCGTCTGTTCTGGCTGCCATGATGGAGTTTGAGTTTTTCCATCAGGACAAGAGAAAAAACAATCCTCCAATGAAGCTCGATCCTTTGATGGACTCAACAAAGAGGACTGTATCGGAGAAAACACAGGCTCTGAACCAGTCTACAGACACATAACCGTTTTAGGATACTTTCATACACCTTCATGTAGACTTTTCTAAATGTTCAAAATATATTTCAAAAACACAGAAATATTTCCGAAATAAGTTATATATGTTCCGAAATAAGTTATATATGTTCCGAAAGGGTCAGTATTCATCATTTATTCATTTCGGAAGTGTTTCCGAAATAAGTTATATATCTTCCGAAATAAGTTATATATGTTCCGAAAGGGTCAGTATTCATCATTTATTCATTTCGGAAGTATTTCCGAAATAAGTTATATATGTTCCGAAATAAGTTATTGATGTTCCGAAAGGGTCAGTATTCATCATTTATTCATTTCGGAAATGTTTCCGAAATAAGTTATATATCTTCTGAAATAAGTTATATATGTTCTGAAAGGGTCAGTATTCATCATTTATTCATTTCGGAAGTATTTCTGAAATAAGTTATATATGTTCCGAAATAAGTTATTGATGTTCCGAAAGGGTCAGTATTCATCATTTATTCATTTCGGAAATGTTTCCGAAATAAGTTATATATATTCCGAAATAAGTTATATATGTTCCGAAAGGGTCAGTATTCATCATTTATTCATTTCGGAAGTATTTCCGAAATAAGTTATATATGTTCCGAAATACGTTGCAATAAAGAAACCTTACCTCAACATGTAAATCCTCCTGTGTTTGGGTCAACTCAACTGTTTGGGTTACGCCATCGGCACGAATTTCATCTGTTGGTGTTTCCTAAAGATTTTAAGAAAATACACAAATTGTAACAAGATAGGTTTTTAGATGTTTTAAAATTCTATTTTTGCAAAACCAGAAATTGTACCTCAACAATCGAATCGTTTGTTTGATTTATATCCTGTGTTTGGTCATAAGGATTTAACTCAACAGGTGAATCACCATGTGTATGGGTCAATTCCTCCATTTCAGTATGTAGGATAGTTGGCGAATTTGTAGATGGATAGATATCACCATCTTTGTCTTGATGCTACAAAAAAAAAAACCAAAAAAACAAAAAAAACTCTAAGTTTTAAGAAGTCTTTCCTAAATTCTAAGAAGGAGAGTTTGAAAGGAAACGAAATCCTGAGAAATTTACCTGCTCATTCGTATTGTGCCCAGGCTGGCTACAGATATTGATCTGATCCAAACCATCTGTTTGCGAGCTTACGTTTACTTTACGATTCAGATCCCCTTCATCATTTGTTTTTTCTTGATGTGAAGGAGCATTCTCTTTTATTCCCAGAATTTCCTCTATTTTAGTCAAGCGACTATTGATCTTATTGAAACCTTCTCCAACTGTCTTGCAGAGATTATTTAACTTTGACATGAGACACTCTCCAGAATCAGATGATGGTCCAGCTGTCTCTGTGTCTGGAAATCGATAAGATGTCATGTTCACTTGATCCATCGCATCAACAAAATCCAGAGTTCCTCTCTTCCAATCTTTAGAGGACATCCTGTAGCCCTTCTTGACAACATTAACCAATGTATACAAATCCTCATCGTCACTGTCTTCCAACGAGACATTGTCCTCTGGATCTTCTGGTATTGGAGGTAAAATGCAGTGGACCTTCAGCTGCACAACAGAGAATCAAATATGAATCCCAAATTGAGAAATGCAGTGAGAAATCCAGTGAGGTGAACAAGCTAAAATACGAAACTAAATCAAATAAAATAAAGAACTTACATCTCGAACGTTTTCAACGCTCGTAACTTGAACAATCTTTGGATTTGATGTATAAACGTATTTCTCACAGAGGAAAGGGGACATCAGCCCTTCACTTCTTACTGTGCTGAAGGCAGTCTGCAATGAAGGCACAGATTCCAGAATCCACATGTGGAAAGCATACGGGAATCCATGTATATCATACCAGTTTTTGTTCAAATATGAAGGTACACGCTTATTGATCTGGTCCAGTAGTATATAAAAAGCGTCTCGACCCCACGGATAATTCATCAGAACACTTCTATTCTGTGCTCTGTCGATTAATTGTTGGGGGAACTTGTACGCCTTGTATTGTTGAAGTAGGAGGCTCTCAATCAAAATCAACATAGCAAGAGAGAACCTCTCCTCAACTGAATCCACGTCAGTTCTACGCAGCACGTCAATGAGCTGTTTTGTTGTATGCCCCTTTTGAAAATTTCCCCAGTTATAGTCACACTGTTCTTCTTCTTCTTCTTCTGGATTCCACTCAACACACTTCAAGCCTGTCACCATATGAAACTCCCTTATTGAGAATCTCATAGGTTGTGCTCCGAAGTGGAACCACAACTCCTTCTTTTTCTTTGTGATTAAAGATCTTGTCAATATCACGTGGAGAAGTTTCCCCGACTTGTGCTGTTTCCTTGAACAGAATCTCAGAATCGGTCCCAAGAATGTTTGCGTTATCCTCTGGAACAGTACATCCCCGATAATTTCTTTGACTATATTGATGTTCTTGATTTATGCAAACTGGTTTATATCAGGCCCTTGAATCTGATTTGGCTCACTATTTATGGCAAATTGAAGCTTAGGCAGCGTGATATTCTGACTGTACGAACTCATTGTGCGTTCACCTGTTAAAACAAAAAAAATAGACATTCCTCGTAAAACATTCCTATAACAATCAACAAACTTTTCAGATGAATTAACACAGGAAACTCCAGAAAGTCTTCCGAAATTGAGAAAGAAACGAAATTATAGGTTTAGCTGCGAAAAACCCAACGATATGATACAAACCCACACACACCCCCAATGATATGATACGAAATCCCGAATGACATGATACGAAATACCCCAATGATATGATACGAATATCTACCTTGATGTTTGGGCTATGAGAAACTTCGAGAAAAAAGATACTTCGATTCCGTCAAAGTCCGACAAAAGAAAACCCCAATGATATGAAACGAAATTCTAGGGTTTGATTCGAAAAACCCAACGATATGATACGAAATACCCCAACGATATGATACGAAAAACCCAATGATATGATACGAAATCCCGAACGATATGATACGAAATACCCCAATGAATTGATACGAAAATCTACCTTGATGTTTGGGCTAAGAGAAATTTCGAGAAAAGAGATACTTCGATTCCGTCAAATCTCCGGTAAATCGATTTTTGGGATATGAGAAGTTTTGATATAAGACGAAGGAATATCGAGCAATGATATCTCCGTTATGAAACTTTCGGTGAGGATGAAGAATTTCGTCGGAGGAAGTGTTTTTTGTGTTTCGGTGAGGATGAAGAATTTCGTCGGATGAAGAATCGGGAGTTAGGGCTTTTGAGGTTTTTCAATATTCTTAGATCGACGGGTACATGAGTTGTCATTCGCGCTTTAATTTATCATTTACGAAGGCTTTCCTAAATTAGTTATATAGTTTCCAAAATGGTTCTTAAATTGACAATTTTTCAACATTTGCGGAGCCAAACAAAAACACATGAATTAAGAGTGAAATCATACTTTTCTGTTTCTTGTTGATTTTTCAACATTTGCGGAGCCAAAAAAAAACACATGAATCAAGAGTGAAATCATACTTTTTCCTGTTTCTTGTTCATTTACGAAAGCTTTCCTAAATTAGTTATATAGTTTCCGAAATTGTTCCTAAATACGTTTCATTTCCAAGGAAGTGATCATTTTTCATCATTTTTATCTTTCTTTCTTTGCGTAGCCAAACAAAAACACATGTTCTGACAATCTTATGCTTCATTTTACGGATGATAATCAACAGTTAATATAGTCTTTTTTAGAGCTTTTCTTGTTTCTTGTTCATTTACTAAAGTTTTCCTAAATTAGTTATATAGTTTCCGAAATTGTTCCTTTTCATTTCCAAGGAAGTGATCATTTTTCATCATTTTTATCTTTCTTTCTTTGCGTAAAGGCTGATTTTCCGAAATGTTTCCTAAATATGTTGTTTACAATCTTGTTCATTTTCAAGGAAACGTTCTGACAGGTGTAGAATCTGGGATTATATCACCACCCAACTCTTCAAAGAGATCACACGCCAGATTGCTTCTTATGTCATCAGAAGTATCATCAATAAGCTTTGACATGTCTGTAATCCCCATTGAATGGCATTCAATCATCTTCAACACGAAAAGAGCACAATTCTCCGCACAATTGGTCTTAGGGATACTATTCCCTTCTAGTTTGTCAACTTTGTAAGCAACTCGTTCATTGTCAGTAATTGCTTTGTTTGTAGCAATACACATCAGAACGGGTATCATCTCTGCACCATTTAAAAACGTTTTTCAGGAACTTTTAAGACATTAAAATTTCTCAACTAACAAATGATTAACAAGCCTAAATACCCACCTGCAAAATGTTGCACATGAGTAAAGACTGAATCAGCTTGCTCTGTTGGATGTCCACAACTGATTCTAGTGATTGTTTGCTTCTTCACATTGATTACCATTCCAATCCAATGCCTGCTCTTCTTCTCAAAGGTAAGTCCGTAGATGACTTCAACATCTGTCCCCCAGGCTTTATTTGGATGTTTTTTTCCCATTTACGACTTCAACAAAGCCTCCCAAAAATTTGTGACCCGCCTCATGTTCTAAGAATCTTTTGTAGCTGCATGACAGCGCGTTGAAGAACGATAATTTGATGAATGCAGCTCGAGGGAGATTGTAGCGCCCGTGTTCCGGGAATTGATTATTGGAAGGAGAATAATTAATTCCGGGGGTCAGTATCGATCGATACTGGTAGGCATCGATCGATACCGGCCGGGTTCTCTAGTGGTTATCTTCTTCTTCTCTTTCTTCTTCGAGTAAAAGCTTATCCTTGGGATAAGGATGAAGCAGAAAAGGAGGAAGGGTCGAGAGAGAGAGAGAGAGAAGGAGAGGAAGAGAGCGGAAGCCTGGTGAGCTCGGATCTTGCGAGATCAAGAGGTTGTGAGCTTGGTGAGAAGCTCGGAAGAGAGATTGGAAGAGCGGGAGGTCGATCTTGTGTTAGGAGGTCGTTGTAGAGCTCGTTCCATCGTATCTAAAGGTGAGTTGGGACCAAAGGTTAGCATATAAGCTTGGTGTGATATTTGTTAAGCTTGGTAGATGCTTTCTGTGTGTGGTCGTGGCGATTTCTAGGTGAGAACTCGCGTAGGATGTTGTGGTTCGAAGGGAGCATCGATCGATACCCCGTGAGTATCGATCGATACTAGTCCCTTGTGGATAGGCTCGAGTTCTGGTGGATAGACTCGAGGGTAGTGTATCGAGGTGATAAGCTTGAGTCGTGTGGCATCGATCGACACCAGGTGTGGTGTTGGGTGTCGATCGATACCCTGCCCTGGTGTGGGTACCGTGTCTTGTGTGGCATCGATCGACACCAAGTGTGGTGTTGGGTATCGATCGATGCCAGGCCCTTGTGTGGGTACCGTGTGTCGTGGGGCATCGATCGATACCAGGTGAGCATCGATCGATGCCGGTTGTGGCTTCGTGCCGGGAAGTTTTAAGTGGTGTGTATTAATTCTTCGTGTTGTAATAAGTATTGTTTGCGCTTAGTGGTGGCCTGTTGTTGGGATGATCAATCTCACTCAGCATTTGGTTAGCCAAATGTTGATGCATCACTTTTGTCGATGCAGGTAAAGATAAGGCGGGATCGTGGAATCGAGGCGGTGAAGAGGGGATGATTAGGACCCGGGAGTTGTTCCGCTGTTGGGGTATCGGTCGACACTATGGGAGTATCGGTCGATACCAGTTGTAGTAGTATTGTAATCCGCAAGCGTGTGTAAGCTGTTGTGTAATAATAATTGTATATTATTGTTGTTAATTATTTATGGAAAAAATTTTGCGGTGCGGTCGTCTCAGAGATGGTGTTTATGGAAGTATGTTTCATAATTCTGCCTTCTCAAAGCAAACAATGATAATGCCGCATCTATTTGCTGCATAAACGTTGAACATCACAATCATTTTAGGAATGCTTTCTTAAACACAAAACAAGTAAATAATTTTTCACTAACTAATGATCACCTCTTCGCTCAGAGACACTTTTGGATTTTCTAAAAAAGAAAACCATGATGGAAGTACAGGACGACCATCGATTTTGACTCTGCATAAATTAAATGAAACCAGTTAGGGAGTAACAAGTTTTTAAGATTTGAAACAAATGGAAAGGTGAAATAAATACTAACCTTTCTCCCCTTTTTCTCAGCCAATCATCCATCCTTTTAAATTTATCGATTTCAGGAGTTAGAAATGGATCTATTACCGGATGTACTGGAGGTGTTACACATAACAACGGGTTGTTTGGTGCATGATACGGAGATCTTTTAGTTTTCCGAACATTTCGCAATAGAAACGCAAGGTTATCTATTGGCAAATCATCATTCCTTTTTAAAAGATTAGGACTCTCTGCCGCCTTTCTTTTCTTAGCTCGAACCAAGAGGTCATCATCTTTTTTAGTTTCATCTTGCTTTCTTTTCTGATGAGTTACAAGAACATTCTTGTCTGTTGTCCGAGTAATCTCCTGTTTTTTGGTTTCAGCTTATTTCCTTTGTTTAGGAGCAACACCAGCCTTCTTCTTTGATGCTTCCACTTTTTCTTCCTTCTCATTTGACCAACATAAAAAAAAAAAAGTTAATTAATAGCATACCACAATTCATGGTTAATGACGATTCAAGAATGCCTTAATAACTATGTAATAAATGTTTTATGAAATGTTTTGAAGATACAATACCTCTACTTGTACTTGAGAAACCCAGGCACCATTCACCCACTCCTTGTAAATCTGGATTTCTTGAAGCTGAAATTCTCTGACTTGCTGAGACAAGAAAATTTTAACACCGTATCTCCTGTAGCTCATTATTTTAACCACTCTGGCTTTCCACCAGCCGCCTTTAAAAAAGACGTAGACGTAGTCCAATAGTTCTGGACCCTTCCAACTTCCTTCGATATCCGGCAATGGAGGACGAATCTGTTCCTTGCTGACACTCTCCATGATTTTTTTCAGTTTCGTTTTTTGGTCCACAAAAAGTTTTGAGTACTCCACAGTATATATATCAACACCCTCGTTTGTTGATTTCTCTGTTACTGTTGCTGGAAACCATCCGCCATCTTTAGATTTTACCTCCACAGCAGCACCCACTTGTATGTGAGTCTCAGAATGTGTATTAAAAAAAGATTTGTTCTGAGCCAATGGATCTGCATCAGACTACAAAAACAAAACAGTTTTTATGAACATTACAATCATATGTGTTAAGGAAGATTCGACCAATTGCGTTTAATATACAACCTAGAAATCTTACATCAACAGTTGAATCTCCTTGTCGGGTTGAATCATGTGTCTGGCTCACCTTCTGTGTTTGTGTTTCCTAAAATTTGTAAAATCATAAATTGAGATTCAGTGAGATCCATCTTTTGGGTAACAGAATTTTTGAACACTATTCTGAATAATGGATCAGACAATTTTACCCATCCCCTATGAACCAATATATCCTCAATGTTGAATTGGAAGATTTCTAGTGTATGCTTAGTGAGGACAGAGACTTTTCCATTCGTAATAATTGTATTTACGGATCCTCTACGCCAGCAGCCTCTGTGACACACAAGAACTTCTTGATTTATAGATAAATCTTCCAAACTTACATGATGACCCCGATAATCATTTGGATATGGTGGTGTATCCAAAGACGATCCGATCTGAGTCAGATCTTCTGCAATAGGCTGCATATACATTTCATACAGGGTTTACGAAGACTTTTTTTACCTAAATGTTTAAAATTCAAGTAATAAAAACAAAGTTATATATCTTCCTAAATACGTTTCATTCCCAAGAAAGAATCAGTTTTCATCATTTGTTCATTTCGGAAGTATTTCTGAAATAAGTTATATATGTTCTGAAAGGGTCAGTATTCATCATTTTTTCATTTTGGAAGTATTTCCGAAATACGTTATATATCTTCCGAAATACGTTTCATTCCCAAGAAAGGATCAGTTTTCATCATTTATTCATTTCGGAAGTATTTCCGAAATACGTTATATATCTTCCGAAATACGTTTCATTTCCAAGAAAGGATCAGTTTTCATTATTTATTCATTTCGGAAGTATTTCAGAGAGTTTGAAACGAAATGAAATCCTCAGAACATTACCTGGTCATTCGTATTGTCTCCAGGCTGGCTACAGATATTTATCTGATCCAAACCATCTGTTTGTGAGAAATTACCTTCATCATTTGTTTTTTCTTGACGTGTAGTAGGATTCTCGTTTATTCCCAGAACTTCCTCTATTGTTGTCAAGCGACTATTGATCATACTGAACCCATCTTTAAATGTCTGGAAGAGCTTGGCCAGCTTCGATACGAAAGACTCTTTTGAATCAGATAGTCCATCTCTATTCGCGTTCATTGTGTTCCAACAAGATAGAGTCTTCCAGTCAAAGCCAATTAGATGTTGTGATGAACTAACAGGTTGTTGCTTGATTGTTCTTGTCCTTATCCTTTAATGAAGGTTAACAATCCTGCAAGACATTTGGGTCTAATCAATAAAAACCAGTTTCGAAACCAATATTAGACTAAATCAAAACAAGTGATTTAAGAACACAAAACCATCCATGAGTTTCTTCTTACTCTTTTAAGATTCATGATGTAACACCCGCGTTCCGGAAGAATTGATTATTGGGAAAGAATAATTAATTCGGGTTGTTCCGGAGGCGGTATCGATCGATACCGGCCTGTATCGATCGATACCAGCCGGGTTTCCTCGTGGTTATCTTCTTCTCTTATCTTCTTTCGGTATAAAAGGTTATCCTTAGAAGGATAATACCATAGCTTGGTCGAGAGAGAAAGAGGGAGAGAGAGAAGGAGAGAGAGAGAGAGAGAGAGAAGAAGCTTTGCGAAGCTTGGATCTTTCGAGATCGAGAGGTGTTGAGCTTGGTGAGAAGCTCGGAGGATTGGTTGGAAGAGCTTGGTTTCGACGTAAGCTCGTGAGAGGAGAGGGAGATCTTCTTGAGCTTGGGGAGGTCGTTCCAGAGCTAAATCCATCATGTCTAAGGTGAGTTGGGACCAAAGGTTAGCAATTGAGCTTGTGTGTGTGTTGTTAAGCTTGATTGGTGTGCTATGTGTGTGGTCCTGGCGAGTTCTGGGTGAGATCTCGCGGAGGTGGTTGGGAATCGCAGGGAGTATCGACCGATACCATGTGGGTATCGATCGATACTAGTCCTTTGGCGGTGGTCTCGAGTTGGGAGTATCCCTTGTGGATAGACTCGAGTCGTGTCGTATCGATCGATACCGGTGTGTTGTTTGGGCATCGATCGATACTGGGCCCTTGTTGGGGGTCGTGGGTTGTTGGGTATCGATCGACACCATGGGGGTATCGATCGATACTGGTCCCTCTTTGGGAGTCGTGAGTTGGTTGGGTGTCGATCGATACTAGTGAGGTATCGATCGATACCAGTTGCTTTGTGCGGGAAGTTTTAATTGTTATTAATTCTTCGTTTTGATAGTTGTTGTTGATTGTGCTTATTGGTGGCCTGTTGTTGGGATGATCAATCTCACTCAGCATTTGGTTAGCCAAATGTTGATGCATCACTTTTGTCGATGCAGGTAAAGATAAGGCGTGATCGTGGAATCGAGGCGGTGAGGAGGGGATGATTAGGACCCGGGAGTTGCTTCTGTTGTTGGGGTATCGATCGACACCAGGGGGTATCGATCGATACCAGTTGTTTGGCGGTTGTAATCGTGAGCTTGTGTAAGCTGTAGACCGTGTGTGGTTTGTGTAATAATAATTGTTTAATTATATGCAAAAAAAAAAATAATGCGGTCCTTTCACATGACATCCTCAAACATCACGAAACCCCAAATTGTTGACATCCCCAAACAATTGTTTACATCCCAAAACACCAAATTTCTAATCGAATCTAATTTTGAATCGATTAGAAATCAGACACTTAACATGCGATTAGGAAACAAAATCGAAGCTAGACAAAGATGAACGAAATCTATAAATCGAGTTTGGGCTACTTATCGTAATGCGAGTTACAGTAACTGGTCGAGTAAGGTCTCGAGGAAGAGGATTTTAGATTTTTGATCGAAGAAGATAAAATACCTCGATTTTGGGCTATGAGAAGCTTCGAGATCAGAGAATGGCGTCGGGAAAGCTTCGAGATCAGAGAATGGAGTCGGGAAAGCTTCGAGATCAGGGAATGATAGCTCCGGGAACAATTTGTGAGATGAAGATGAGAAAGTTTTTCCGACGAGATGAAGAATGGTGTCGCGAATAATCAAATCTGTGTTCAAGGTTAAATGAGTCTTTTTCCTTTAATGAATGCTAATTTTGTGACTTTCACCCTTGGGTGCTAAATTATTGAACATTAAGTTTTTTGGTGCTATTTTGTAGAATTGCCCTTCATAAAAGGATAATAACGTATAATTTCATAATAGATATTACAAAGATATTATTCGATTAGATGATTAAGGGTATAAATCTCATAAACGAATCCGTGAAAATATAATCTAAATTAGGATATACCTCGACACCGGAGATCCAAAAGAAAGAAAACAACCTTCAAGAGCTAATTCAAAAAAATATATATATGTGATAGATCAATTAAAAAAAGGGATATACAATCATAAGCAACTGAAAAGCAAGTCTAAAATAAAACTATCGATAAATACAACTAAAAAAAGGGCAAATTGTTGTTTTTACACCAAAATTTCGTTTTTTTGACAAAACTACACCATCGTTTCAATCAAATGCTGCGCTACACTTTCAGGGGTGGAAAATTACAGTTACCCCCTTATGACCAAACAAAAAACGCGAAACCGCTATTACCATTTTAACCTTCGCGACATGTCAGACTTCTATAGTAAATTAGACTCTAAGAGAAGTCTGATTGATTTCTCTTACCAAACTTCTCTCAGACGTATCGGAGAAGTCTGATACAGATTAAAATAGTAAATTTAAATTTAAAAATTAAAAAAACAAATTTTCTTAAAACTTTTTTCTACAATAATTAAATATAGACGATTTTGATGTATAGAAATTAATATTTTATAAAATTGAATCAAATTAAACAAGGTTAGTTAATTATGTCTATACCTCAAAAAATATCAGACTTCTTCGAGAAGTCTGATACAGATTTAATTAGTAAATTTAAATTTAAAAATTATAAAAAATTATTTTGTTAAAACTTTCTTATACATAAATTAAATATAGACGATTTGCGAAGTATTAAAATTAAATTTCGTAAAATTGAATCAAATTAAAAAGATGTAAGGCAAAGTAGGTTGTAAACCTCAAAACATGCTTTGGAATGGAAACATTTACATATAATTTTAGGTTATATTCATGGTTTACCAAATTTACATTTGAAATTTTAAATTTGCACATATGTGTTGTAATGTGCATATATTTCACGAATTTGATGCTTCCTAGAAGTTTTGTTTTAATATGTCACTCATAAGTGCTAAATATTAGATTTAGGTTTACTCAGACTTCTCGGAGAAATCTGAGAGAATCGGGGTTTCTCAGACTTCTCTGAGAAGTCTGAAACGTATTTAATTTGAAAATTTAAATTTAAAAAATATTAAAATTTTAGTTTTTAGAAAATTTTACTACATAAATTACACATACACATTGTTGCTGTATATAAATTAAAAGTACATAAAATTTAATCAAATTGAATCATTGGAGATGAATTTGGATCTAAACACAAGTTTGCGGTTTTTCAGACTTCTTCGAAAATTCTGATACAGATTTAATTAGTAAATTTAAATTTAAAACTGTAAAAAATTATTTTGTTAAACATTTCTTATACATAAATTAAATATAGACGATTGCGAAGTATTAAAATTAAATTTCGTAAAATTGAATCAAATTAAAAATATGTAAGGTAAAGTAGGTTGTAAACCTCAAAACATGCTTTGTAATGGAAACATTTACATATAACTTTAGGGTTAGATTCATGATTTACCAAATTTACATTTGTAATTTTTAATTTGCACATATGTGTTGTAATGTGCATATATTTCACGAATTTGATGCTTCCTAGAAGTTTTATTTTAAAATTTTCACTCATAAGTGCTAAATATTAGATTTAGGTTTACTCAAAGAGAATCGGGGTTTCTCATACTTCTCTGAGAAGTCTGAGAGAATCGGGGTTTCTCAGACTTCTCAGAGAAGTCTGAAACGTATTTTACTCCCTTATATAAAGAAACTAAGAACTTGTAACCCTAATTTTGTAAAAAAAAAGCCTCGCCGTTCTCTCTAAAACGGCGCTTCACTCTCTCTCTTCTCTCTGGCGTCTTCAGATCTGCGGCTGCCGAACTCCGGAAAACGGTAAGCCGTCGTTCCTCTCTTCCTCTCCTCTTCCGTTACTTGCTTTACGAAAAGTAGGGTTTTTTCAGATATGTTGCCTCCGCTGGTGTGCTTTTTCATATCTGTTGCCGCCGGTTTCTTCTTCCTCGCCGCCGAGTTTCTTGTTGCCTGGCTCCGCCGGTTTCTTCTTCCTCGCCGAAAAGTAGGGTTTTTTTTTCGTGTTCTAGGGTTTTCATATCTTGTTTGTTAGGGTTTCGTTCTTGAATCTGCACACATTATTCCTTGTTTTATAGTGCTGTTTTGTGCGCAATGTGTCACTCGCCTTTCTGATTTCATTCAATTCGCTTTTATGATAAATGTGTTGTTCTGAAGAGGAATTAGTTGTGTGCTTTCTCAGGATAACATGTTCTTTATGCTAATGAGAGGTTCTTAGTGTGTGTATTGTTGTGATTGGTGATGTTCGATGGAAAAAAACTAAACATTCATCTAACTGCATTTGAGTGTTGTTGTTTTCTTAAAGCAAACAATGCAAATCATTCAAGGAGAGAGCGAACGAGCTGAAGGAAGGCCTTGAGATTGATGTTCCTGGCATCTTAGTGACTGTGAATGCTGAAAAGGTAGCGAAATCTCTAACTGCATTTGAATGTTTGATATGTTCCTCTGATTATTTTTGAGGTTGTTTGTCTCATATCTTTTCCATTGCTAATTCTTTCCTTTTTTGATCTACTTTAACAGCCAAGGCGTGGTTGCTTTGAGATTTGAGAGGAAGGCGGAGAAACATTTGTCAGTCTTTTGGTAAGCCTTTCATTCTCGTGCTTCAATATAATATGTCAATCAGCCGCACTTCTGTGAGTGACTTGTTCCATTTGAATGAGTTTTCTCGTCTTTTCCGTATTCATTCTCATAACACAGTTTCTTTGATGATAATGCTTTTAGAAAATGAAAACAAAAATCAGTTTTTGATCCTTTGATGCTATATCTGCTTAGTCAAACTGATCACGAATGAAGTTTTGTGAGCATCATAAAATGGCTTTTGGCTGAATCAAGTTGTGTGCTATAAGTAGTTTGAAATAAGAATAACTAGCAAATCAGATTGTTAGTGACTAGGTATGCAATATGAAAATGTTTGCTCTCATGATCTTAATCTTCAGAGGTATATAGAAGATGATGTGACTTTCTTCTTATGTATGATATGAAACGCCCATTTACACAGATGAAGGACTCATGCCCTCTCTGTCGCAAATCGCCAAACACTTCAACCAACAAACCGAGTAAAGCGTAGGGGAAGTTAAGAGAAGAGGCTTGCTTAATTAGGGTTAATTCAAGTAATGATTTAGTTGTTGTTAATCCGTGTGTTGGAAAGTCTAAAATTAGGGTTTCACTTATGTTTGTGATTTCTTTGTAGTAGAAGAGGTAATTAGGGTGTTTTCATTGTTTATGTATCGTTTTACTATTTTTGTTTGCAACAATGTAATGAAATTTTTGAATTAATTCTCGTCTTAAAAATTCACATCATAATTTTCATTACAAGCTTGATTCTGGTATATAATTCTCGTTTTAAAAAAACACAACTCAATCTGGATTTACTTCATCACAAGATAGATCACATAGTATGTTGGGGTACTCAATAGTAAAGCCTCTAAACGGCAAGTCACAAACAGAGAAAAGAAGTGTTGGGGTACTCTGATCTAGCAATTGGAGATATAACTCTTGTAGTATCATTTGATGCACCTCTTGAGTTTAGGAAGTCAAGCACTTCGAAATTGGTAAGTGCACCTACGTTTGCCTTTACTCTGCAATGCCCAATGTAAGTGCAGACTTCGACGCAAATGAACGCGGTTAACGCAAGTGAAAACAAGAAATTGTTAAGAAAAAACATTACATTATCAGATTTCTCTTACAATCTGATACCGAATCAGACTGCACAAGAAGTCTGATAAGAAAAATATATTTTCAGATTATACATGTCTCCATCGAAATGAACGCTCGTAAGGAGGCCATGTATCGGCCAAATATGGTCTCTCACAACCCATTCACCAAAATTAACAGGTAGATGTACTATTATCTGTAAAAACAATCATGGAAAAATAACATTAGCGATCTTAATGGAAATATCAGATTTCTTTGCGAAGTCTGATTCTATTAGATACATTGCCAGAATTATTAAAAAAATTATTTAAAAATAATTACCGAACATAAGCATGTAAAACTAACGCAGGATGAACATATACAACTAACACACATATAAAAAAAAAATCAAAGAAATTAATCACAAATATACAAAAAAAAAGGGTTTAATAAAATTTGTCAATCCAGACTGCCACAGAAGTCTGACAAATAGTACGTCAGACCTCTATGGCAGTCTGAAAAATATGGTATTTTTGCAGTTAGAATGTTACAAAGCAGACTGCGGATGCCGTCTGACAAAAAGTTATCAAAGCATACTTCTATCGCAGTCTGACAAAAAGGGTATTTTTGTAATTGACCCAAACTTTGACTTTTTGTCAGACTACATTAGATGTCTGAGAAAAAGAAAAAGGTATTTCTGCAATTGACCAAAATTTTGACTTTTTTGTCATACTTCTCCGTGAAGTCGTTTGTCAGACTTCTCCTGCAGTCTGAAAAAATTATGGGGTAGTTTTGCAATTGACCGAAATTTGACTTTCGTTTCCAGACTTCCAGGGCAGTCTGAAGAAATCTTTCAGACTGCGATAGAAGTCTGACAGAAATTGGTGTATTTTTTGCGTTGACCAAAATATTCGATATCAGACTTCTTTAGCAGTCTGAAAGATTTCATCATTTTCAGACTGCCATAGAAGTCTGAATTTTTTTCCCTCCTATTCAGACTGCCAAAGAAGTCTGATACCTTTTCCCCCATTTTGGTCAACTTTTGAAAAATTTCGGTCAATTGCAAAACTACCCTGTTTTTTTTTTCAGACTTCTGATTCCTTCTGAAAAAACAGTCAACTTCCGGTCAAAGTCACTCATTTTTCCGTCATACTGGATATGAAGTCTGAATAAAAAGTCAAGTTTTCGGTCAATTGCAAAACTACCCTATGCCTCGATTAGAGGATTTTCTTGATTTTTTTGTTTTCAAAGAAAATTACCAGACTTCAATTTTATTTTGAGTATTTAAAAGTCAATTGCAAAACTACACTCTCGTTGACCATATGGGTTTCATTAGGGGTTTCATTAGGGGTGTCAAAATGGGTCATGGGTCGATCCAATTTGATCCATGACCCATGACCCTAATGGGACAATTTTTTTGACCCTAATGGGTTGATGGGTCAAATGGGTCATGGGTCAAATGGGTCACGGGTCAAATGGATCAATTTGTAATGGGTCAAACGGGTCACCCATTTGACATCATCACACATTATTACATTATTATGACATCATAAAGACATTATTATGACATCATCATGACATCATAATAATATTACCTATAATACCATTATTTTTTCTCAAAAAGCAATGATCCATCATTTTCCCGCCAAAAACGTGATTTCATATATTCCTTCCAAAAACACGATTTAACATTTTCCCGCCAAAAACGCGATTCCGTGTTTTCCCGTCAAAAACGCGATTTCGCGTTTTCCCGCCAAAAACGCGATTTCGCGTTTTCCCGCCAAAAACGCGATTTCGAGTTTTCCCGCCAAAACCATGATTCCGCGTTTTCCCGCCAAAAACGTAATTTCGCGTTTTCTCGCCAAAAACACGATTCTGTGCTTTCCCGTCAAAAACGTGATTCCGCGTTTTTCCGCTAAAAACGTATTCCACGTTTTCCCGCCAAAAACGTATTCCGCGTTTTCCCGCCAAAAACGCGATTTCTAGTTTTTCCGCCAAAAACGTGATTTCGAGTTTTCTCGCCAAAACCGTGATTTCGAGTTTTCCCGCCAAAAACGCAATTCCGTGTTTTCCCGCAAAAAATGTGATTCCGCGTTTCCAGCCAAAAACGCGATTTCGACTTTTCCCGCCAAAACAGTAATTTCAAGTTTTGCCGCCAAAACCGCGATTCCGCGTATTGCCGCCAAAAACGTAATTGGCGTTTTCCCGCCAAAAACGTATTGCGTGTTTTCCCGCCAAAAACGTATTGCGCGATTTCCCGCCAAAAACGTATTGCGCGTTTTCCCGCCAAAAACGCGATTCAGCGTTTTTTCCGCAAAAATTCTGATTCCGCGTTTCCCGCCAAAAACGCGATTTCGAGTTTTCCCGCCAAAATTGTGATTTCGAGTTTTCCCGCCAAAACCGCGATTCCGCGCTTTCCCGCCAAAAAAGTAATACGCGTTTTTCCGCCAAAAATGTATTCCGCGTTTTCCCGCCAAAAACGTATTGCGCGTTTTCCTGCCAAAAACACTATTCCGCATTTTCTCGCCAAAAACGCGATTTCGCGTTTTCCAGCCAAAAAATGTGATTTCGCGTTTTCCTGCCATAAATGTGATTCTGCGTTTTTCCGCCAAAAACGTGATTTTGCGTTTTCCCGCCAAAAACGCGATTCCGTGTTTTCCCGTCAAAAACGCGATTCTGCGTTTTCCTGCCAAAAAATGTGATTCCGTGTTATCCCGCCAAAAATGTGATTCCGTGTTTTCCTGTCAAAACGCGAATCTCTTTTTTCCCTCCAAAGATGTGATTCCGCGTTTTCCCGCGAGTTTTCCCGCCAAAAAACTCAATTCCGTATTTTGTCGCCAAAGAAATGTTTTCACGAATTCATTAACAATTTACAATAATTAAAGAAAATTTGTCAATTCATAATATAAATATATTCTAATATGATTTACTATTATTAATTTTCTTATTTTTAAAAAGGAAAAATTACCCAGAATAACATTAATCTTTTATGTAATTACTAGATTAACACCCTCGGAACTGAGTTGACTAGAATAACACAACTCTTTTGTCAAAAGACAAAACACCCCTATTTGAGTTACTTATACACAGAAATGCCATTTTGATTTATTTTTCTCAAAAAAAAAAAAAAA